>OMKN01011857.1:4903-15541 GCA_900302345.1 Melanonus zugmayeri | reverse complement strand
TTAACCTCCAAGGAGTGAGAGGACATGCCATGTGCTTTCCCTGCGCTGCTGTTTAACCTCTTAAACAGCCGGGTGTGTGTGCCTGTGGTCGTAGCTTGCAGGGACAACGTGCTTTTCATCTGGGTAATTGAGAACAAATGCTCTTGCTCTTGCCCTACTGGACAAAGTTTAGGCAGCTCTTTCATGCCCTGAGGGGGAAACTAAAGTGTGTGAGAGAGAGAGAGAGAGAGAGAGAGAGAGAGAGCAAGAAAGAGAGGGGGACTGAAGTGAGTTCATAGTGGAAAAGCTTTTCCTCTGGCCCCACCGTGGGTTTACATCAAGCGGTTTCTCCCCGAGGACTTGGAGTTGTTATCTCCCTCGCCCTGGACCTCCGCCCAAGACTCCAAGCGATTCCACGCCCAGCCTCACTGACCTCGTTCCTGGCCTTGCAGGAGCAGCACCACCACCTGTGCTCTCTCTTGCTCTCTCTCTCTCCTTGTCTGACCCAGCTGTGAGGCATGACCACCGGCTAACGGGCACCTCAACAGCTCGTCTCCGCCCTGGGCATCGCTGCTGCCGCCGCTGGTCTGAAGAGGATGTTTCTGTCATGTGGCCGGATCAGGCGAGCACACACATGCGTGCACACGCAGGAGCGCTGCCAAGGGCTTTCTGAGGTCTGCATGTTGCCTTGCCGTGGATTACCTGGATCGCTCTTGTCCGTCGCACCCCAAAGTCTCTCAGGAGCCCGGCTCCCCTTCGCAGGTCGGATTGACCGAGCAGACTTTTATTCGCCGCGCGGCGGATTCGTTATTGAGCGATCGAGTCCGAAGCTGGACTGTGTTGGTTTGGTGCCGGACCGCTGGAGGACACTGTCCCGCTCCCCGACCCCCTGTTGCCCTCTGACCAGCGAGTCCTCAGAGGAGGAGATGTAGCGATCGCTGGGGGGCGTGGGAGGGACCGAAGCGTGTGTTGCAACATGATAGGCTTGAACTTGGGCCTGCAAGAGGTGCTACAAAAGTTTGAACAGGTAGATCAACAACAACGGAAATCACACTTTGTTTATAGATCTTAGTGTGACATTTTGTATATTGTACACACATAACATACAGGTAAAAGGAGGACTGAATGGGTGTTTTTATGTGGTCTAGGATGAGGATTTGAATGTCATTGGAGCAGTGCCATATTAGAGATAGAACCGCAAGCAACCCGACGCTGTAGCGTTATTGTAGTCAGCCGTCACCTATAATTGTCTGAAAGAAAGGACAAGTTCTCAAAGACGCGGAAGCTTCTAAAAGGGTGCGCATTCATAGCAGCGCTGAAGGACGTGTTGCTTGGCAATTGTGTAGTGCATATTTGAGTCATTTGAATTCCTTTTGCTTCCTTGGACTAACCTTGTTACTCTGTGCTTGTTTTTTTCTGTGTGTACGTGCGTTTGAAGCTGAGTTATGCTAGTTCCTTTTGGTCTTTCTGCCTTTGTGTCTCCAGTAGATTATACAGTAATGAAGGTAATTGTTTTGTCTCTAAGCTCTCCTGGATTCCTTCATAATCTGATGTGTGCTGGTGTATTCACTGACTGCTTCATTTTTCCGCTGTGATTTTGTTAGCCTGCTTGAGTGCGCCACTGTGTCTTGAGTGAGTGTGACAGTGAGTGAGTTATCTCACTAGACACCACCACCCCCTTTGTCACTTTGAATCAGAGTTGCGTTGGGGTTAAATGAAGACGTGACGGTAGTAGCCAGGCGTCAGTTAGAGCCTATATATCAACCTATAGTGGACGCATTGCTAGTTTGTGTGTATATGCAAACATTAGTATGGTGAAAGGATACATGGCCACTTGCTGTAGACTACTCTCAAAGTAGTCTTTCACAGAGGTAAATTGGTTTTAAAGGGCACCATTGTATATGACTGCATGCGTGTCTGTTACTCTGTGCAGCCACTACTTCCTGTCTTGTGTGTGTATGTGTGTGTGTGTGTGTGTGTGTGTGTGTGTACAAGCTTTTTCTAAGCGTGCAGTGTTCGTTAAAAATAGCAAACATTTAGGGAATAAATTGGAAGAGTACCATTTGGCAATCGATGAATATGTGTCTCTGGTTTCTCTGGCTCCCTATATCGATCTCTCCCTCTGTGTATCTCTGGCTTGTTTGACCTTTGCGTACCATTTGATTTGTGTTGAGTGGTCAGCATGTGCCTGCTGATCTACTTGACCCCTCATTTAGATCAGCCCCCGACAGCTACTAGCAGCTGGTTCTTTTTCCAAGTACCGCACTCAAACGTTGGTGCTTACACACATAGCCAATCTGCCAACCGGTGTGTGCATTTACTAATGCCTCACTTGTATGTGTGTAGGTTTGTGTGCGTGTGTGTGTCTGACACTGCAAAGGTTAGTTATTTCAATGTCTTGTGGTGCCAAGAATACTAAATATACACTGAACAAAAATATAAACGCAAAAATATGTACACAAAAGGCCTATTTATCTCAAATTTTGTTCACAAATGTGTTTAAATCTGTGTTAGTGAGCACTTTTCCTTTGCCGAGATAATCCATCCACCTGGCAGGTGTGGCATGTCAAGATGCTGATTAGACAGCATGATTATTGCACCGGTGTGCCTTAGGCTGGTCACAATAAAAGGTGCAGTTTTATCACACAGCACAATGCCACAGATGTCACAAGTTTTGAGGGAGCGTGCAATTGGCATGCTGACTGCAGGAATGTCCACCAGAGCTATTGCCCGTACATTGAATGTTCATTTCTCTACCATAAGCAGTCTCCAAAGTCATTTCCGAGAATTTGGCAGTACATCCAACCGGCCTCACAACCACAGACCACGTGTAACCACGCCAGCCCAGGACCTCCACATCCGGGATCTTCACCTGCAAGATCGTCTGAGACCAGCCACCCGGACAGCTGATGTAACAATTGGTTTGCATAACCAAAGAATTTCTGCACAAACTGTCAGAAACCGTCTCAGGGAAGCTCATCTGCATGCTCGTCATCCTCAACGGGGTCTTGACCTGACTGCAGTTCGTCATCGTAACCGACTTGAGTGGGCAAATGCTCACCTTCAATGGCGTCTGGCACTATGGAGAAGTGTTCTCTTCACGGAGGAATCCCGGTTTTCACTGTAGCGGGCAGATGGCAGACAGCATGTATGGCATCATGTGGGTGAGCGGTTTGATGATCAAAGCGATTGTGAATAGACTGGCCCATGGTGGCGGTGGGCTTATGGTATGGGCAGGCATATGCTACGGACAATGAACACAGGTGCATTTTATGGCATTTTGAATGCACAGAGATACCGTGACGAGATCCTGAGGCCCATTGTTGTGCCATTCATCAACCACCATCCGCATGTTGCAGCATGATAATGCACGGCCCCATGTTGCAAGGATCTGTACACAATTCCTGGAAGGTGAAAACATCCCAGTTCTTGCATGGCCTGCATACTCCCCGGACATGTCACCCATTGAGCATGTTTGGGATGCTCTGGATCGGCGTATACGACGATATAGCGCGTTCCAGTTCCTACCAATATCCAGCAACTTCGCAGCACAGCCATTGAAGAGGAGTGGACCAACATTCCACAGCTAATCAACAACCTGATCAACTCTATGCGAAGGAGATGTGTTGCACTGCGTGAGGCAAATAGATAGATACTGACCTCCCCCCCCCGCATATCTCTGAAATCCATAGTTCAGTGCCTAATGTCTCTTTTCAAGATAAAACTGCACATTTTAGAGTGGCCTTTTATTGTGACCAGCCTAAGGCACACCTGTGCATCAATCATGCTGTCTAATCAGCATCTTGATATGCCACGCCTGTCTGGTGGATGGATTATCTCAGCAAAGGAAAAGCTCACTAACACAGATTTAAACACATTTTTGAACCACATTTTAGAGAAATAGGCCTTTTGTGTACATAGAAAAAGTCAGCTCATGAAAAATTGGAGCAAAAACAAAAGTGTTGGGTTTATATTTTTGTTCAGTGTATAAGCACCAATACAACCAGAAAGCTCATATCCTACAGAGGGAGATAAGGGTAAAAGCCTGCTTAGTTAATGTAAGCCAATGTTATTCTGCAATGACACTCTCTGGCTATGCATTTAAAACAATAATTGAAAAAACTAAAACAAAAGGGAAAAAACTTAAGATTAACTAAGATAATTTATGTTAGTTGCCCCAATTTACATGCGCGAAAAGGAGTAGGAAGAAGTATACACTTATTTAATCCTACCCCTTAATTCAATGGATTATCAATAACTCAATTTATCCAAGTGTAGAGCCTGCCATACTACACACCCATAGCAAAATATTTACAGTTCCCATCATATTTTACACACCTACATACATAGACCCTTACTCATCTTATAAAAAAAGATATATAAATATATAAACATATATACACATACATACATGTATACATACATACACCCATCTACATGTACACATATACACACCTACACCTAACAATATTCATAGTAAGTCCATGTCAACATCTGGTGATCAAAGCCCTTCTTCATCCCTATACTTTGTGAGGATCAAAAACTGGATAATGTTTGGACATTGCTTTAATTTAACATGCAGACTGTTCCACAATTTCACTCCACAAATCGAGATACAAAATGTTTTCATAGTAGTACAGACACTTATACATTTAATTGGCAAGTGCTTCCTTTTGGTGCAGCCATTTTGGCTTTCTAAAACATCTTATCCAGATGTTTACTAGGTTTTCTTAGAGAGTGTGTGTAAAGTGTCGAAATAACTTCAGGGATGCCCCAGCACAGAAGTGAGGGAAAGAGAGGGACTTTTACACTTCTAAAAATAAACCCTTTGACAGAATTCTCTGCTTACATCATTCCTCCCCTCATGTTTCACACATGCACACACAGAGACACATACACACACACACACACACACTATACCGTTTTCCATTGTCACCTTCTCCACTAGTGTTACCAGGGACAGCGTTGCTATGGCTGATTTCCATTTGATAAGAGATGGTACCGGGAAAAAAACAAACAAAACCTAAACCTTGATCCGTCTTACTTTGTTGTTGCTTGGTGTCTCTTTGAATAAAGGTCAGAAAGGACATTACAGCAGTATCACGTCTTTGCCAATGGGGGGGCGGGGGAAGAGAATATAGAACTGCAAAGTACTGCAAATGACATGTCTGAGCTTGACTCTGCTGCATCAATAATTCTTCCAGAAAATAAGGGTGTCTGTCTCTTCTGAGCCGCACGTCGACCTTGCCCCTGCAATCTTCCCCAATTTCCCGTCTGTGATTAATAAAGTCATATCTTTTTTTAAATGTCTCATCCGTTTTTTTACAGGACATCCAGGCAGAGATTGATGCCCACAACGACATCTACCGGAGTGTGGAGGGGAACAAGTCCAAGATGGTGAAGGCGCTGGGCAGCTCGGAGGAGGCGGTGTTCCTCCAGCACCGGTTGGACGACATGAACCAGCGCTGGAGCGACCTCAAGGCCAAGTCGGCCAACATCCGGTCAGTAGCAGCGGCACCCACCCACTGCACCACACACCACCATTGGGTCAGTAGCAGGTCAGTATCCCATAGACCTTACCATAGAGGTCTTGTTATAGTAACTAACTATCCCATAGACTTTACAAAGTCTTGTTACTAGAACAACACTAGCTGTTTTAATCACTAATTCTACCATATACTTCACTGTTATAGTGGCTAACTATACTGTAGACTTTACTATGGAAGTGCTCAAACAACACTAGGAACAGTGTTGGCATGGCAGATCGTTCCTACTATATAACCCCCGATGTCTCTCTTCTTAGTCTGTCAGTGGTTTAGTTTCTGTCATTTTATCAGTGCAAGACAATCACACAGTGTTCAGTGGTGGCTGTGGTTTTCCCCGGGAGATGGCCTCTGTGCCAGACATCTGCAGTAACCTGCGGTGGCCTGATGCCGCCGTGGCAGGGGACTGACAAGACAAACTATGGCAGTGCTGGAGGAGCCATGGCTGTCGCACATAACTTCCAATGGCCCAGGGACACTGTGGGCTATCTAGCTTAAGCATAAATAAAGAATTTGAAGATTTGTCTTTGTGTTTGCGTGTGGGTGTGTGTGTGGTGTCAGAAAGAAGTGAAGCTGACAGGATTGGGATGTTTGAAGCAGATAGCAGTGGACATTGACAAATCAATTTAGCGAAGCAGCGCTGGATTACTGCGAAGCTATGGAATATTAAAGACGGGGGGCAGACCGTCCGGATGCCTCCCTGTCTGGTTTTGTTAGAGATAAAGGGCACAGTTTTTGACACAGTAGTTTGATATCTCGGCACTGTGAATGTGCATTTAAAGAAAAGGCGGATACTTGGCTACTACTATTCATGGCTAGCACATCCTCTGATCCGTTCTATAATGGATGTGTCTAAAAACAATGCTCGTGTTGATGCATATGTTGTCTCACCAGTTGATATCAAGCACATTATTAATAGAAAGGGCTAATTTGATGTGCGTGTGTGTGCGCATGGTCTATATTTGTGTTGTGCGAGGCGAGTTGATTGCCTGTGGCTCATTACCTCCTAATTACACTGCATGTTTAATTAACACAAACACGGAGGGCGACAATTGAAGCTCTCTGCACACAAATGTTCACATGCATTATTCCCAAAAGAGAGCATCAAAACAAACCAAAGCAAAGTGTTTATGATGGCACAGCTACCACCCACGCCACTGCCCTTGGCACCGCACCGTGTTATTAAGCGCAGATGCGGCCGAAAATTATAGTTGAGACGAGTGAGATTTGTGTGATTTTTCAATGCCACGGAGGACACAAGTCACCCGCTTAAATGAATTGTGAGTGTGGGGACAAAAAGTTGTTTGTGACCTCTCTCACAAACAACGTGTGTGTTGTTTGTGAGAGAGGTCAAGGACATTGACCAGTGAGTTGGATTTCACTCAACCCTCCCAATAAGTAATTTGTATCTTTGTTTGTGGAAAATGAAGGACGGTTTACACTGCACAGAGGAACAGTTGATTTGCATAGTTCAATTACATTTCTTGCACAACACAATAGTTACAAAGGAGGAAATGTCATTGGTAAAAACATTGCAGGTGTAATACAATACAAGCATCTCACCCATACAAATAGAAAAGCCCGGAAATAAAATTGGCTAATAGAACTAACAATGTGAATTGTTTTTTTGGTTGTTGTTTGAACTGATAAAAATGGAAAAGTGGACAATTGACAGTATCTTCAGTCTTGAGACAACCCTCCTACCCGACCTCCTCTGACTCCACCTCCATCCGTTTCAGGGCCCACCTGGAGGCGAGTGCTGAGCGGTGGTCCCGCCTGCTGGGCCTCCTGGAGGAGCTGTGGAGGTGGATCTGTGCCAAGGACGAGGACCTGGCCAAGCAGATGCCCATCGGAGGAGACGTGCCCACCCTGCTGCAGCAGCAGAACCACTGCACGGTACGTCGCCATGCCGATAACCGCGCTGGTGTCGGGGATGTCGTCTGAATTGTTTCGGTTGTTTTTACTTTTAGCGATTTATTTTTTTGTAATCTAATGTAATTTGTCTATTTCTCCAACGTATCCTATCTTATGTACTCCATTTAAAAAAAAAAACAACAACACTCAAATCAAATACAATAGACACATGAGGATTGACACTTCAAGCTCCCCCTGTGCAACACCCACCATCAAGCCCACATGCTCCCATCAGCAGCAACCACCAGCTGCCGTTCATGATGGATGTCAAGATGACTACCGCGCAGGTGTCGGCATGACCGGATGTCAATAACACAGCGGTAGTAGTGTCCCTTTTCCCTCCCGCCATTTTCTATTATGGCTTCGCCGCCTCAAATAACAGGGGACATTGGCACCGTTGCGCAGGCTACTTCTTACCTTTCTGTCACTTCAACCGTTTGCCACTGGCATCCCGGGGGCCCCTGTTATTTCTGGTAACCGGTGGTTATTGTGAAGGAGCGTTGGTGTGTTCGCCTAATTGCCTTCAGCTGGATTGGACTGAGCCGGTGTGCAGCCCTCCCCCCCCACGCGCTAGTGCGTCTGTAGCTGGGCATTGGCTGCTTGTGATGCGTACACGGCGAACAGGACACGCGTGTGCTGTGCACGGATACTCGGATGAGCCACCGCTGCACACAGCGTCTTAAATATTGGCCTTGGAAAAGGCAACGCTGCTTCTGTTAATGTCCACACCTGATGGAGTGGAAGGAAGGAGGCCTCAGCCTGGCAGATCAGACAGGCTCCATTAGTGGAGGAATGGGTTTAGCAAACGTAAAGCAACCCACGGGAGAATAGGACTCCTTCCAGTGCATTCTCCGCTCCGCCTTGGGAGGCTGTTCTTCCCGTCTCTTAGCCCTGTTTCTGTTCGTAGGTGTCCGCCTAGGGGCCCGAACATCTAGCTTGAACCTCTCACCCCATCGCTGCACCACATCCCTCAATCTCTCTACATCTCTCTCTCTCTACCTCTCTCTTTCTGTCTCTCTCTCTCTCTCTCCCACATGTATACATACGGCATAGTTACTCACTCAATACAAGCCTCAGCCCACTGTCATGTCAGAATGATGAGAGAAATGTATGTATGCGTTGTATATGGAAATCACTAGCTGTAAGGGTAGGCAAGGCTTTAAGAAGGATAAGCAGAAAAACAAGTCCTTTTTTTTCCCCTCGTTGTGTTGAAAGTCTTGGGGGGGGTAAAAGTGATAGGCTAAGCCACTTAACTCTGTGTGTGAGCAAGGCAGGCGTGTGGAATTGGCGGTCTGAACAATATGGCGGAGGGGCGACGGACAGGAAGTAGTCAGATGGTGGAGATGGTGATTGATTCGGCCACCACCAGATGGGAGCTACGGAAAAGAAACCAGAAAATGTGTTTGAAACTTTATTGAGACTTTCTTAGAAGCCATTTCTATTGCATTTATGCACAACAGTTGCTTTCCTTGTTTATTTTGGCAGATTTGTATTATTTTTTTGCAGCGACGATCGGGATTCATTCACCCTGTCTGATCCCTTTGCCCTCACACATTGCTATCGATTTGCATCCGTGTTTCCATCTGCTGATACGGCCGCAGTGGCTTTTATTAATCGCAACATTCAATTATCCAATGAAAGGCCAGCGCCACCGTCCCAACTGATTAAACCCATCCATCAGCTGTATTAAATTAACAGCTTTTAGGATGAGATGAAAGAACAAGGGGACAGGGTGCTTCTGGGCACTCGTAATGACTATTTTATCTTTCAGCAACAGTTGCCGTTTTGTCTATGTTGGCGGCAAACCATGTGGAAAAAAAGGGGATACCAATTACTTTGCATAGAACGCTGGAAATGATGAGGAACAAGAAAAGTAATTGTTTTTGACTCCCTATTTACTGCTTATCGTTACCATAGTCTGTTTGACCAAGCTAACCATGTGATACCTATTGAGGCGATATGCATGCTAAGCTAGCATAATCACCTTGCCACAAAGTGAAGCTAACAATCCAAATGAGCACACTAGGCCACTTTAATCATGTGTCAATGTGATTGATTAGCACCATTGGTACCTGAACAAGACCGATCGTGAGGGGAAATACATTTTGGGGGTTGCGCTCCTGGGCAACTTTTTCTGGACTTAAAGGGGCTTATTCTGAAGTTTATTAAATATTGAAAACCAGCCGAACCAGCCTTGGGCAGGTTCGACTCAAAATAAGTTACGATAAAAACTATTTGCTTTCATTACACCGTTCAAATGTAACCCAAACTGCCTCTTGTAGTGCACTAACCTGACCCTGAATTCTGCCACATGGACATGTTCATTGAAAACTGACAATCTCTATGCTTTTTTATAATCCATGAAATAAATTAATTGAAAGGCTTATGATTGGTTGTCAAGTAAGCTCCCAAGGCCTGTTAACCTTCATGCTCACAGGTGCAGAGTGCTCCATCTAGATATAGATACATACTTGTATTTAAGTATGTATAGACCCCTTATGTTATATAGACCCCTTTTTATTATAGCTATCCTTTTTTATTTCAACAGATGGATTTTTGATCCTTTGGTGCATTTTCCGTAGAAGAATATGGTTTAAACGACAACATTGAAGAGGCAAGTTTTGGCTCAGCTCTAAAAGTAGCCATTTCACGATGCTATCTTCTCCACTTATCCTCCCCGACAGCACAAGGCGTGCAGAGATAAGACTCCCTGCTCTGCTACTCCGGGCCACATGTACAAAGACCGAAACACACACACACACACACACACACATGCCCAGCCGACAAGGTCACCCGCCTACAACAAGTTAACACATTTTTAAGGTAGAGAACGGAGAATAAATAGGATTTTGAAGTGGTCCATAATCCTGTCTTGTCTCATTGCTGGCCTGCAGAGATCCTCAGGAAAAGATTGCGTACTTCTTCCCGTGTGGACCCAAGTGGTTAAAGGGTGCTGCTGAGGAAAACCTGTGTAGAACGGGGGGGGGTGATCCAATCTCCCTTGATCTGTTGGCTACCAGAGTCATGGATTTATCGTTCTCAGGCATACTGGGATTGGGTTCGGAAAAAGAAAAGGGAAGCTTTATTTATCTCTTAAAGCAGTACATGAGTTTGATATTTGGTGCCTTGCCCTGCTTTTCAAAAGGGAAGGCTACCCTGTGACCGGGGATTTCCTGAATCTGTTGGAAAGCTTTTTTTGGCG
>OMKN01011800.1:5679-16130 GCA_900302345.1 Melanonus zugmayeri | reverse complement strand
CGGTCCTGAGGGGAGAAGCGTCCACCAGTTCTGTGACCTTGAGGAAGGAAGAGGAGGAGGCCGCCCGGGGACCAGGGGAGGGAGCAGGACCAGGGACCTGGACTGGGACAGAGGAAGACCCCTCAGGTTCCTCACAGACAGACAGGGAGCCCAACGCTAAGAAGGTAGGGAGAGAGAGAGACAGAGTGACTTTTTTTCCCTTAGTTTTCTTAATTACAACAAGAAGCCAAGTCTTTAAAAGTTATTTTAAGGTTTAATCCCTGTTAAAAAAAATTAAAAATAATTACAGGATCAAAAAACAAATTCTGCCCTTTTTTAACTAAAAAAGAGCAAGAGGACTCCAAGGATTATGAACCCGTATCGATCCATCTCAGCCGTGCTGCATGTGACCTGTGCCTGCAATATGACCTCATACCCTCCGGGTCCACAGCATCTATGGCGCTGATGTCCCACCGCGGGGGGGAGAAGGAGGGGAGGGGCGCTGTCCGTCGGGGCATCCCATTGGACAGCACTAGTCCGTCCTCTTTGGGTCTCCACTTTAACGCTATGGGGAGGAAGCAAGTAAGTGAGCAAGTGTGTATGGATAGTCACGGGTGATACCTTCACACTAAATCAGCTACAGAACAGAATATGTCTGCACAGGTAGTAGACAACACCTGTGTTTGTCCTACAATGAGGCCTCTGTGAAAAGGGTCTATAGGCTCAGTTTTGAGTGACAGATACCTGATTTGAGAGGGGAGACGGGGCTTGTCTTGGACGGAGAGCTGTGAGGAAGTACAAACCAGTAGAGCACATGTCAGGTGTAGCTCAGACCAGTATTAACAGTGGTCTGCCCCCATTGGTCAATGGGTTATTTCACTAGTTATTATATACTATATTACTATTAGGGTTATGAGCCACGCCCTTGTTTACTTTGCTATGAAGGGTACACTAAATGTTCCATTATGAATAACAATCAGCGTCTAATAATTAATATGTCAATAGCAACGTAAAAAGCAAAGAATCAAAACGTGTGTGATTGGTCTGTACCGGCTGTCACTCAAGCGGTGTACTGGTTCGGCCAGGAAGTCCCAGAAGAAAATGGCGTCGCCCACTGAGACCACGCCCATCTGGTCAGGGGTGAAGCCCACTTGCTGGATGCGCTGGGCGTGACCTATGACCCTCTACCGTACAGCAGAGCAGAACACACAGGTGAAAAGGTGCGTTGATCGGTCTCTTTTCTTGCGTGTCTTTGATCAATCGATTGATTACCTGAGCACTGATGTTGAGCAGCATGTCGTAATCCCACACCTTGACCGTGTCGTCTCCAGCTGTGAGCAGGTATCTACTGTCCTCACTCACCGCCAGTGACACACACCGCTGTTTGTGAACCTCGGACACCTGTCGGAGTTTGATTCCATGGATTTATATACAAGTTGATTTAATATTGAAAACAACACACTCGCTGCTATGCTTTTGAGTCACTCGCAGACAGTTTGAGAAACACTGTTTGTGAAACATTTAAAACATGATATTGTACCAAATCTACTCGCGGACCACTAGGGGTCGCTCACAGACCACTGGTGGTCCACAGACAACTCTTTGAGAAAGGCTGCTCTAAGACCAACTGTTGTTCACTATTCTCGTCTCACTCTTTAAGAACTTCATTTGCACTATTTAGCAGACATTTTGATCCAAAGCGACTTGCAGTAAAACAGGTTAATGAGCAGGTAGGGGGTAAGGCATCATGTTCAAGGATTCCTACAGGGGACATCAGGGTTCAAACCCAGATCGCTTCGGCTGGGAGTCAGACACCCTAACCGCTAGTTGAACCCCCATTCATGCTAAACAATTGACAGCAGGGGTTGCACGGCGACAGTGTCACCTCTCTGAGGAGCCGGCCGGTTTTGGAGCTGATCCACAGGACCTTGTTAGCCGAGGTGGCGACCAGCAGGTGTCCCTCTGAGGGGGCCGGGGAGAAGCACACCCTGAGGGCCGCATCCAGCCGGCTGCTCGCCACGTCCAGGACGCTCACGTCCACACGCAGCAGCTGGAGACGCAGAACACACGCACACATAAGTGTGTGCACACACAATGAAAAGTACAATTATAAAATAATAAAAAATAATTTATAAAAAATTAAATATACCATTCAATGACTCAAAAAAAGGGCGTGTCGAGGTGTTTACCTCATCCAGGGTGCGTGCGTCTGCCAGGGTGACGATGTACTCAGAGGGCCCAATGAAGGCCAGGCAACGGCTGTCACTGCTCACAGCCAGGGCCCCTGGAGCACGCTCAGTACCGCGGGCCACCGCGTTGCCTGAGCGATGGATGATTTTTGATTTTGTTATTTTGTACTGTCTTTGTTTTGTACTTGTGTGTGTGTGTGTGTGTGTGTACGTACCCTGCACCTTGAGCACACTGTGATCATCATCAGCGTCGTAGAGCACCAGGAAGCCTGAAGAGCCGGCGCTGTACATGAACTCTCCACTAGGTGAGAAGAGGACGCTGACCACCTCACCCCGATGCTGCCTGGAACACACACACACACACACATATACAAACACAGTTACAAAACATATACACAAACATACATACGAAAACATATGAAATACACATATATACAAATAAAAAAACAGATAGAACAAGATAAATAAATAGTGTGTGACTGTGTTCCCACTTGTGCTCGGCCAGCATCTTGGCGCTGCAGACGTCGAAGACCCTGACGAGGCCTGAGCTGAAGCCGCAGGAGAAGAGCTGCAGGCGGGGGTGGAAGGCCACCACGCAGGGGCTGTCCTCCGAGACAAAGTCATACAGCTGGGGGTAAACAAAGAAACGAACAAACAAAAAATAAACAGGGGGATGGGATTCAGCACAGTATCAGTTACATGACGAAATGTAAATAACGTTAACGGTGGTGCCTGGGCCGACCTGCTGCAGGGAGTCCATGTGCCAGACACGGACCGAGCCGTCGCTGGACGCCGTGGCGAGGTGGCGGCGTGCGCCGTCGCAGCTGAACGCCAGCACGCGGCCGGTGTGCGACCTCATCAGCGTGTTGTAGCCGCGGCTGCTCACGTCCAGGTAGCCCAGGTTACCGGTGGAGGTGGCGGCCAGCACCCGGAGGCCGTCATCCGAGACTGCCACCAGGCTCACGGGACCCTCGTGTTCTGTGGGGAGGGGTCTCGGGGTTATCAGATCTGATTTGCATTGGACTGATTTTGGTGTCATCGCATCTGCCCACTGGCAGATGAGATGACACCAAAATCACCTTGGATAAAGAACAAAATAAGGAAATGAAATAAAGTAGGATCATAACAGAGATGTGCATGGCAACACTCAAGATACATGTTTTTTATCTCTTATCGGGTTCAGATGTGACTCACTACAAACTATGACAAACAAAATGTTTTTCATTAGTCGTTCTTTTCTTTGTGCCGGTCTAACTGACCCCAGACACATTAGTGGAGTACTTCCCCCACAGAGGCTTTTGAAGTGCACACAAATGAATAAATGATCCTCATATCTTCATTAACGGATGTACTCTGGGCTGGCCCAGAGCAGCGAATCAATTGAAAAAAAAGAGGAATATATAAACGGCCAGAATTCTCTAAAAACACAAAAGCTCTCACACTCCCTCTCTTTGTCGACTCCCAGCCGAAGGCTACTGGGTTCGATCCCCCCAATTTAACTTCATTTATTCAGGTTTGTCTCATTGAGGTTGAGCACCTCTTTCACAAGAGAGACCTGAGACCAAGGTCCACAGTCCGCCAGTCGATGATGGACCCGTGTGGGTCTGGGTGATGGATGCAACACATCTGCTCTGCACCGTCATTGGCTTTTGGATAAAAAAGTGCTGCTAAACGTTATGAAGCCAGTTCTTACCGGCTTCCAGGAAGACGGAGGAGAAGTCCAGGGGCCAGAGACGCAGGAAGCCGTCCTCGGAGCCCGTCGCACAGAATGACGATGTGCAGCTGATGCTGTTGATGGCGATGCCTGGCCCTGGCCCAGAGACACACACAGGAAAACCATCATTACAAATTCTGTAAAGTGTAAATGTAAACGGCTCCATGATGACCCACCTGTGTTGAAGGTCCACTTCTCCCGGCGCGGGCCATGGGCAGGCTGAGACGGCTGTAGTCTCCTCACGTTCTTTATCAGCACCTGGCCGTAGTCGATCTCCAGGATGTGGCCGCTGAGACTGCTCACATAACTGGCGGCGTGCAGGAGACCAACAAAGACAAAGAAGAAGGAAGACTTCAATTCTGGGGCAGGACAGCATAGCGGCTCCCAGCCAAAAGGGTTCCGGGTTCAATCCCCAATGTCCACAGCCTACCTGTATGCATCCTTGCATAAGATGCCCAACCTGCTCCTAAATGAACCCCAACCGGCTCCTAAATGATGTATCTGTCTTCACTGTAAATCACTTTGGATAAAAGCAATCCTTCAGGTGTCTCAAGTTGGTGGGAAGAGATAATGGAGTTTTTTTAAATAAATGCACTCAAACATCTCATTAGCCCAAGGAGAATGTTTTGTCATCGGGTGTGAATGCTCTCAATGGGTGTGGATGGTAGTCCTTCTAAAGACTTGGTTGTAGGTTGTGCCAACTGAATAATTACACAGACTTGACTGAACGGGTCCCTAAAGTGAAACCACCCTAATAAAGAACAGCTACAGTGAGATATGATAAGAGAATGATGTGAGTCAATTTTTTCTCTTGGCGGCCGCATGCTACCACATACACTCTCTCCTTATTGGGAACAATTGAAAAAAGACGCTGGCGCTCAGAAAAAGATGCTATGTGGACGCTGGCACCCAAACATTTCAGTATTTTCCAACATGGCTGTCCAAGCACCGCGAGGACTCACAGCGTGCGGTCCTGGGGCTCAGGATCGTCGGGGTGTCCCTCCTCGAAGGCCACATCGGTAAAGTCCAGTGAGTGGTAGCCCTCCAGGTCCACCGGGCATGAGCGCAGGGAGCTGCCTCTCATTCGCCACAGACGTATGTTGTCCCGCCCACACGACACCATCCTGACCAACGACGATGTCATAATGAAGAAAATTCGTACAAAACCGTGACCCCAGTGGGAATCGAACAATTCAACCTGGCAGTGTTAATGCCATGCTCCAACAGTTGAGCTAGACAGGACCATGACATCCTGATTCGGGGGGTTACCGTGTGTCATCAAAGTGGGCCACCTTCATGGTCCGTACGTCTACATCCGTGTGTGCTTTGGCCAAGATGGCGAGCGCCTCTCCCTGTCTGTTGACGTACGCCGTGTCCCACACCACCACCAGCTGTGAAAGAGGGAAACGGCGTATTAAAGACCTAAAGATGATCTAAACACCTTCTAAAAGCCCCGCCCTGTGTCACAGACTCACAAGACGAGTGTCACATGAAAGGCAGAGTTAAGCCCCCCCGATATACTCGCGACAAACTCGAAGTTAACTCGTTTTCGTGTAGGCTGTCTGAAATCGCATAATCCCTCACAATCTCAGCAAGTCTTGCTTCGAACTGGTTCATATTGAAATAAACTAAAAATAAATAAAGAGTGGGATGCAATAGTCTATTTTACAGATCCCTTTCCAGAACATGTTTGTTATATTACAATAATAATATCTTAATGGTGGTCTTGTTTTCATACTTTAAAATTAATGCAGATGGTCCGTGAAATTTTGAAACGATGGAGCCGTATGAAATTGATGAAGCAAACTCACCGTTTTGTTGTGTTTGTTTTTGCCCACTCCGCAGAGAATATTTCCACTGTATGAGAAGCTTAGAGACAAAATGAGAGGAAAAGTATTGATGAAAAGCATATGTGTGTGTAAAGATATTTAATGTGAGTGTGTGTGTGTGTGTTTGCGTGCATGCATGCTTGCATGTGCGTGTGTGTGTGTGTGTGCACACACACAAGTGTACATACACTAATCAGCCACAACATTAAAACCACCTGCCTAATATTGTGTAGGTCCCCCTCGTGCTGCCAAAACAGCTCTGACCCGTCGAGGAATGAACTCCTCAAGACCTCTGAAGGTGTCCTGTGGTATCTGGCACCAAGACGTTAGCAGCAGATCCTTTAAGGCCTGTAAGCTACGAGGTGGGGCCTCCATGGATAGGACTTGTTGTTCCAGCACATCCCACAGATGCTCGATCAGATTGAGATCTGGGGAATTTGGAGGTTAAGTCAACACCTTTAACTATTTTTGCAGTGTGGCGCATTATCCTGCTGAAAGAAGCCACTGCCACCAGGGAACACCGTTGCCATGAAGGGCTATACTTGGTCTGCAACAATGTTTAGGTAGGTGGTACGTGTCAAAGTAACATCCACATGAATGCCAGGACCCAAGCACCGTCCTGGCATTCATGTGAGCAGAACATTGCCCAGAGCATCACACTGCCTCCGCCGGCTTGCCTTCTTCCCATAGTGCATCCTGGTGCCATCTCTTCCCCGGGAAAACCACGCACACGCACATCCAGATGATGTAAAAGAAAACGTGATTCATCAGACCAGGCCACCTTCTTCCATTGCTCCATGGTCCAGTTCTGATGCTCACGAGCTCTCCCAAAAAAGATGCTGGGTCTAGCCTTCACTCCCCATGTGCATCAATGAGCCTTGGGCGCCCATGACCATGTCACTGGTTCACCGGTTGTCCTTCCTTGAAACACTTTTGGTAGGTACTAACCACAGCATACTGGGAACACCCCACAAGACCTGCCGTTTTGGAGATGCTCTGACCCAGTCGTCTAGCCATCACCATTTGGCCCTTGTCAAAGTTGCTCAGATCCATTTTTCCTACTTCCAACACATCAACTTCAAGAACTGACTGTACACTTGCTGCCTAATATATCCCCCCCCTTGACAGGTGCCATTGTAACGAGATGATCCATGTTATTCACTTCACCCGTCAGTGGCTGACTGGTGTATGTGTGTGCATGTGCATGTGTGTGTGTTACCTTAGCGAAGACACTGAATGATGGTGAGTCTTGAACATGGCCAGACAGCTGACCTTGTGGTAGTCCCACAGTCTGACAACACCAGGGCTACCGGTCTGAGCAGAGGCCAGCAGCGTGGTCCTGCCGTCGAATGCCAGGGCAGAAACCTAACATGATATAGATCACACAGTGTCAAACTTAAAGACCCTGGACACCTGGCTTGAAATAATAAAAATGCATATATGATGTCATAGTTGGGTGTCTCATTAAGCATCCACAAAAATCAGAGTGAAAAAAAAAATCATAACTATTAGAAAACCTAAATAAATAAAGCTGCTAATTTTGCTGTTGGCACTTTGCCGAGAACATGTGGGCGTGTCAGGTCCCGTTTGATTGACTCCCTGGTTCCGCCCATCTCAAACAATCTCTCATTTCCATGACATGGCGCTGCAGTCGGTGTAGTCCAGCCCTATATTTTTGAGCCAAGCTTTTCCCCCCGAGGCAAACACCGTGAGCCTTCCCACCGCTGCCCGGCGGGGAGCCACGCAACAATCAACTCTCAAATACAACCTCAGATCAGACGACCCACTGAACTTAACAGTAAGCGGAGGAAAGGAAACTAACCAGGATTCCCCTAGTAGCGGTGAGCGAAACTTATTACGTAATAAGTTTCAAACATAATCCCGCCCAATTCAAACCCAAAATCAGGAAAGAGTAAAAAACATAAACGACAATATTTCAGGCATGGATTGAAACTAACATCTAATACTATTTAGATGCTTACTAGTATGTACATAAGACCCTGAATTACATAGTTAGAAGGTTTTTGTGGATTTGGGTGTCCAGGGTCTTTAAATCTGCACTATGCAAGTTTTCCTATTAGCAGCCTCTAGTGGCTTGAGTTGTAGCTGCAGTTATAGCGAGGAGGGTGATGGGGGGGGGCAAAAGTGGACCAGAATGAAACGATTTATAGAGAACAATTCCCTGGATGGATTGACTCATGGACACTGAAGTTGATTAAAAAACCACTAGAGGAAGATTAAACAGAAGATTCTCTACAAATTAAGCATTCCAAATATTTAAAAGAAATAGAGTGCAGTCCATGTGGTTTCCTACCGAATGTAAAACAACCAGGTAAGAAACCCAAACACACAATCGGGCCAGCTGGTTTACCTTATCCGTGTGTCCGATGAAGAACTTCTGCTGGCCGGAGGAGATCGTCATGGAAACCACGATGGCGTGACAGGGATACACCACCGCGTCGCCCGATTGGGTCCACAGGGCCTGTGTGGGAAAACAAGAAACAAGACACACACAAACACTCTTTTTCCCCCATATAGCAGCACGATGAGTTACAGATCCTCTTTCATGGGGCGTTACATTTAACACGCCCGCTTTCTCTGGTACTTTCCGATCGACACCATGTACGTTTGATCCCCTTTGAGCACAAATTTTTATTTAGTCAGACAGAAGGGGGGAGGCTTTTGATGCATGTTTTGTGCACGTGCACTTACGCAGCTGGCGGTGGCCCCTCCGAAGCCGATGATCCGGTTGAGTCTGAGTATCGGGTCTGCAAGTTGCTTCTATACAGAGAAACACAGAGAAGACGCAGATCTAAGCGGAACCGTGCAGATGAAGCCGTCTTATCCAATTGGATTCGATCCCTCATTCTCACCATGTGTTTGGTTGCTTTGGCTGAGGCACAGGGCACGGGGCGTGGAACTGCCGTGCATACGATCTGGAATCACATTCAGATGTACACCGTTCAGTATTTCTAAAATCACCAGAGGCTTTGACGTGATGCACATTACGTTTGTAGTTGTGCTGATATTGATTTAAATGCTTTGATTTTTCTCAGCCTCTTTGGATAAAAGCATCTGATGAATGCATAGATGTAAATGATGAGACAGTTCTGAACTGCAATGTAAAGAAATAATACTACGTTATAATAAGTGAAGAATAAAGAATAAAACCCATTGACCCATGGCTCAATCAACCTAAGAATGCGTTTCTCTCTCTAAGGGCACACTCACACTAAGCGATCTGTACCGCGCCCAGGCCCGGTACACTGACCTGGCCCCGGCCCGATTGAAAGAGGTGTGCTTCGGCGCGGTTCAGTTGCACGCACACGCGCACGTAACTTAGACGTGACGTAATGTCAAGAGGTTGCGGCAAGCGGGGAGTTAATGGTTTTAATATAGAAGGGTTTTAATAATGAACGTATTTAGCAACTATTTCAATGGTTAAACGAAGGCAAAAACATACCAAAAAGCTCTACCTACTAATAATAACGGGTTGGTAGTTTAATAAACATGAATAGAACAGGTAGCGATCTTCTTTCCACAAGCTTTGAGTTGATACGTGAAAAGCAATAGCGCAGAATAAAACAACCACACCTCCTCTGTGTCGCCGTCCTCACTCTGGCCGCTGAGGGTGTCAGTCTGGTGCACGTAGACGTGCGTGCCGCCATCACCGGCCTCACCGGGTGTCCCGTGCGACTCCTTACCGGACCCTCCTGGACTGTTGGCGACCTGGGGGCTCTGGTGGACCCGGTCCTCCTGGGAGAACACCACACCCAGATCAGGGAGCTCAGGCACCACGGGGGGTCCAGACCTTGGCAGCTGAGGGTGGTGGTGGTGGGGGAGATTTGGTGACATCCAATCACTATAAATTGTTGACATGGGGCCTTACTAAGACCCCAAATAAAGAGTACTAAATTATGTTAATGACAACAGGTGCAAACAGCAGTATTTAAATGACGGTTTTGCATGTTTTAGTGGTTTCCGCCATGGAGAGTTTGGACGGAAAGCGCAAAATGCTATGTCAGAATTATTTTTACTTCTGTCATACCAAAAATGTTAACACAAGTGACAAAAACCCTTTCTCTACATATTCTTTCATGGTGCCTATGTCTCCTCCTCCACAATAACAGCAGCCATCTGTGCGCAATGCTGGTCTGATTAACACCTTCCTTTCAAACGTGTTATATACAGACACAGTCACAAGCACCGCAATTCATTTTGGGTTTGGTAAATCACATTGCATGTGCTAAATTAACCTATTCGCATTTTCACCTCCCAGTATTTTGCACACTAGGGCAGAAACGCCCTATATTGCATATTCATTAAGGCAAACGTACTAAATGCACATTGCGTGTTGTCTTGCGCATTTGAAGGACGCAATCCTGCGCACCGTTAGATCAGCTTGTACATTTGTTTGCAGGTGACATCAAGTTTACACATGTTTTTACACATGCACACCTCTAGTAAATCAGGCCCTTAGTGTACGCATCACTCGTTGCAATGGTATTGCATGGCATTTCATCCTCTAAAGCAGTGGTTTTCAAACAGATGGTTGCAGCAGGGGACCAAGTAGTATGCTTTGTCTGGTTAATTTGATCATTAGTATATTTAAAGTCTGATCATATTGATGAACATCGATTGTGTATTGTGTATTCCAGTATTTCCATGATGTACATTGATGATGGACATAATGGAGAAATGTTAATCGGTGCACATTTTTGACATGGTAATAAGAATATG
>OMKN01011710.1:5121-17290 GCA_900302345.1 Melanonus zugmayeri | reverse complement strand
ATGTTCTCATTGTAACTCAAGTTCCACCTCATCTGCAAAGTGTGTAAAATAAGTTATTGTAGTTATTGTTATAGTTGAATTCTGTTCATTATTTAGGCTATTTATTTATATATTATTATTTAGTTTAGCTCTCCTTAAATTGACTGCTGCAGCCTACAGCCAAGTTTTACTTTGAAGGCGAGCTGTCTCTGTTTCCGGCTCTCGACTTCCTCTTTCTATTTTCACTGTACAACTTGGATAATAAAGCAAGTCGACACCAACCTCGTCCCTTCTGCTAAGTTGGTATTAGATAAATTAACCGTGATCAGTGATGGTGCTTTTAGTGTCCTTCACTCACACAATGAGAAACCAAACATGCGGATTCTCGTTATGCCACTACGAATTGAAAAGACAAATAAAAGTGGTAGTATTTCATAAATAATATGAAATCATTTGAATTAATATGTAATTTCACAAGGCCTCTGGAAGCACTATCCTAAGTGAGGAAAACCATAGGAAAACTAGAACGTGACCCGTAGTGCCGGAAGCAAAAGGTAAATAGCCAATGAGAAGCCCGTGATTACGGAGAATTGTTTATCGCGAGACCTTCGCGCTTCCTTCTTCCTTTTCGCTCCGAGTCCAAGATGGTAGGTGAAGCTACGGCATTTTTAGAAACTACATAAACTATCCATGGTCATCCGCCTTTGTGTATTTCCCTGTTCTCATCAATACCAATAGCTCCTTTCCCTGAAACATTTTTCTGGACAAACCAATGTTTTATTTTGATCGTCATACATATAACGCATGATATTTTCCTGTTTGCGTCGGCAACAGTGTTCCCGGTCTAGCCGATTTATGACTTAATGTTACCAGTAACGCCATGTAGTAATGCATACAATGTACATAATTTAGTTTATTACGTTCGTAGTTTGAATATATTTCCAACAAAAGGTATATTCGTGGTTTTGAGAATTTTTTTGGCGGAACGGGCGTACGGTGTCAACGTGTTCTGCCTCACTAATGGGCACCATCACCAGTAACGTTACGCCTCGGCGTGATACATGCGCGGTGTCGTTTCATCCGGAATAATTAGTTCCGTGTAGCAGTGCTTGCAATAAATGCCACGGTAGTTTGTTGGCTGTTGGGTTTAACCCGCAGTGCTTTGACATTACACAATGAATTACCGTGCTAGCTTAAACGTGACCAAATTATAGCATCATAGGCATAACGCGTTTCCCCTCTCCTACCCGCTTTAAGGGAGTCGACATCAGACACAACAAGGACCGCAAGGTGCACAGAAAGGAGCCAAGAAGTCAGGATATCTACCTGAGGCTCCTGGTCAAGGTGAGTCGTCTGTAGTTGTCTATAATTTGATGTACTGGTTACTCAACCTCGAGGTTCTTTTTTATATACTTGATGTAATTCAAAACGTGTATTAATAATAATAAATCATTCATTTTATTTATATAGCGCTTTTCAGTGACCCAAAGTTGCATTACAATAACAAAGAGAATAACAAATACAATACAGGGGTGAAAACGTGGAGACAAGCAGGTGAGATGCAATATAGTACAATACCGGATACAATACAGTAACAGATGGGATGCAGATACAATAGGAAAACTGGTGGACACAGGATGACCAAAGACAACATGAACAAAGGAAATTACAGAAATATAACATGGTGGATCATCAGGGGTAGGGGAGGTTGTAGGCTTGGGAGAAAATAAATGTTTTTAGTCAGGATTTGAAAATGGGGAGTGTGGGTGAGTCTGACCGGATGTGGGAGTTCACACTGCTGTGTTCTTGCAGTTGTACAGGTTCCTGGCCCGTCGCTCAAATGCTCCCTTCAACAAGGTGGTCCTCAGGAGACTCTTCATGAGCAAGACCAACAGGCCCCCGCTCTCTGTCTCCAGCCTGGTCAGTGGTCCATTCCTGTCTAGAGGGTCTTCTTTACTTGCATATTTGGATATTAAAATGTTCTATTTTGACTGTCATTTGTTAAAGGCTGTTTACGTACATGCAGCAATTAACCTGGAATATATCTGCTTATGATGCCTGTATGTACCGTTAACCATTTGCCTGAGCTAAAAGTCTTAATGCATGTTTTTCTGTTTAGTTGTGCCCGAGTCTTGTGTAGCAGTTGGCTACTGTAATAAGCGGGCCACCCTACTTTTAAAATCTTAAGTGATGTGTTTTTTGTATTCTGCAAAGATGGTAATCAGATGGTAGATCAACAAGGCTTCTGTAGTTGATGATCCATTAATTATTGGCATTAAGACATTTTTGTTTTCATTTGTAGATTCGCAAAATGAGGCTGGCTGGACGCGAGAACAGAACTGCAGTTGTTGTAGGAACAATTACCGATGATGTTAGGATTCAAGACATCCCCAAGCTCAAGGTAGAGTGCCGTTTACATGTATATGCTTTGATCATTTAACTGCAGCTATAGCTTAATGTCTTATTGCCATGGTACTTACAGTGACTAAACCATAGCAAATATTATTTGAAGTTGTTGCTTTTCCATCTTAATTGGACTTAACTAACCAGAAGAGTTGAGCTAAACTTGAATGAGTGATATCATGACTGGGCATTTTTTATAGTGCATCAACTCAAACGTGCAGGCTTCTTCATTACGGTGTTGTTTTCCCCCCCCTCCCCAGGTTTGTGCATTGAGGGTTACTGATGGCGCCCGCCGTCGCATCCTGAAGGCCGGTGGTGAGATCATGACCTTCGATCAGCTGGCTCTGGCTGCTCCCAAGGGACAAGGAACAGTGCTGCTGTCAGGTGATTACTGGACTTGTACACCATGTCCTTGGCATCCTTGGAATGTTGTTTTCCTTGGTTTTGTAGTGTGGTATTTTGTTTTGCTTTTTATATGCATCCTATCGATTGAGTCACTGTTGCTCATGGAGGGAAATGCAGTCAGAAAATACCTTTTTGTTAGATGTATTCCTGATGTACGTACAGGTAGTGATGCCACTACCTTTCACTACTCATTTCCTGCCTTTGGTAGTACCAGACTTGATGTGGTTCTCGCAGTAAAGACGACTTCATCTATTGAATATTTGGTTATTATTGTTATGCGTATTTATATTTGCACAGGGGTTTGGTTGGCATGTTTTTCTTGCGGGAGGCTACCATAACCTCTTACTGAGATTAGGTGTAATTTCTCCTAGTCAAGTATAGAGTGTTGCCGCCTAATGCAGCTCATGGTTTATCTTTCTCTAGTGGGATTCTGATCAAATTAAGATGCTGTCATATTATACACATGCAAGCTTTTGTACAATATGGGGTCTGAATTGGAAAGTAACTTCTCATGCATAATTTACTTATTATATGAAGTGATATTTCCTTTTGCTAATGTACAGGGTAATGTGCTATTTTAAAATCCATGTCTTCAGCTTTAAAGTCAAATGGATACTTGAAATACAGGGGATTTCTAATTTTATTTTATAGAAATTACTTTTAGGTTAGTTTGGTATAGATCGCTGGAAACTCACAGCATTATGCTGTGAAATTTCAGAGTGCAATGTTGCTATGTGCCCATGATGCACTTACATGGTCTGTTGAGGTGTACCTCGTAACATTTGCCTATTCTACAGGACGACGCAAGGCCAGGGAGGTGTACAGGCACTTTGGAAAAGCCCCTGGAACTCCTCACAGCCACAGCAAGTATGTATCATCCCTGTGTTTGTCATTTAAACACACAATCATGGCTCTACAAAGGGTCTTTCTTTTTTTAAGATGCATTGTATTCAAGAAGTTGTATCCCTGACATGTTTTGTGATTTACAGTGTTCAGAGTTGTGTTTACTTGACCAAGACATCCTTCAGATGTGTTTTTATTGTGATATCAAAGCTAACCTTTTATCCTCTCTCCTTTAGGCCCTACATCCGCTCCAAGGGCAGGAAGTTCGAAAGGGCTCGTGGTCGCAGAGCCAGCCGTGGCTACAAGAACTAACTTGTCTTTTTTGTTTTCCATGCAATCTAATTCAAATAAAGATTGGATATATAAAAGAATGGATTTTGTTGTCTGAGTCTTTTTGTTTAAATGTATTGGCATAAATGGCGTGTGCGTGCGTGCGCATGTGCGTGTGGTGTGTGATAATTCAACCATATAAAGTAACATTCATGTAATTTTGAATATTGAGCGGTAGAAATAAAATCACGGCCAATTGCTTTTTTTTGTGTGCCATTTATAAATGTCTTACCGGGTCGGGAAATGCTGAAGTGTTAATGATTGGAGAATGTGGGTGGGTGTTGCAATGCTTCCTTATCACTAGTGGACTTCCTCCTTGGCTCTAAAACTGCGCCTCCATACTTCCTGAGCTCACTACAGTTCTGAGTGCAAGCGACCCCTTTTCGTCCCGGTGGAGCCACAATGAGGTAAAACATTTTTAATACATTTGGTTTAGGTTTTGGTGTCTTTTGTCCTGCTTTAGCACTTTACTGGGCTTTAAAACTGAAATCCGAGAGCTTTGTCAAAATAACGTAATGTTATGTTGTTTGTTACTGCTCGCTAACGTTGCCATTGATGTCTTCCACTCACTGTTGGTAAGCCGAGTCAGGCCAGAACCAGTCTAACCCCGACGTGGTGTGTGTACGGGTAACATGTCTTTGCACGCTACAGTTTGTTAATGTGTAGACGGACCAGACGGAAAGGTTCATGTTTGTGTTGAGATTCAGCTAACCTGGCTAACAATAAGTGACGTACGTCGTGCTAGCCGGCAGAGCTAACCACTACTTCCACATCAACGTCTAGTGTCCACTTAATTTCACATTCTGTCTTTGTTCCAGTCTCGGTGACATGAGGTTCATTTGCTAGAGTGAATGTGTAAAATGAAAATTCGTATTTAGTGTTTTTGGCGAGTGGAGATGGGTGCTGTCTGCCAGTCCACAGTAAGCTAGCGTGTGATGGGTGGCAGGTCATAAGTTGAGAGGACAGACATGTGAGCTTATCTCTGCTAGTGTGTACCTGCTGTTTCCCTACTCGATTGTCTTCTAAAATGCCTTGGAAACATTCATCAACGAGCGCTGCCATTGTGTACAAGACAAAAATGAGCTTACTAATATCTCGAGTCTACGCCCAACTTGACAAGGACAATGTTTCTGTTTATCAGTCTTGGACATCGTTCCAGTATCGATTGGTGTCTGCGCTGTAGTGTATCTAACATCCATCGTAATATATTAAATCCAAGTCATCTGCAATGACTAAACTAGTTGAGTTAGGGTAGAGTCCACAGACAGTTGAGTTACTGTTGCAAAAAGAATGTCTCGTACTAGAAATGACAATGTGAGGATATTAAAATAATACCCACTGACATAATGCTCCGGTGTGATTCATGACATGTCCACTTTACTTGCCCAGTTCAACCTCCACCACAGATGACAAGGGTTTATTTTTGTTTTTATTTAAACAGTGGGATGCCATTCGTTTAGCATAAGCCTGTTCATTAATTTCCTGTACTTATGTAAAAAAACAAACATACAATCCCATACACCATATAATTAGCCTATTTGTGTTCAATTGTTAAAGCAATTTATGTAGTCCTAATCCCTGTAACAAAAGTTTGAATGTGAAAACATGTTTTCTTGTGCAACATCTAATGCCAAGTAAGGCTGATTGAGGATCTGTGAGTCATGGTGTATTTCAATGAAGCTCTCCTGTTTAACGTCATTGTTAAATGCCACTTCCACTTTTGATCATGAAATTCCCCACAGTTGGGTAATTGTCTGCTCATTATTTTGTTCCCCTCCATTGTTCAGGCACACACGTCTATGGGAGGGAACATGACGCTTGGCGTTAGGAAGACATCAACTATGACGTAACGCCAGCCCCCCACTGGAGTTGTTTTTGTTTTTTGTTTTGTTTGTATCTTTTTGTTTGTCATTTTTTTCTTCATTGTGTCCATCTGGCTTCAGAGGAAAGAGCCACATCTCAAGAGATGGTTTTGGACTGCTGTTTGTCCATCCTTTTTTACATTTTAATTTAACAGTTACAAACCGTCAAAGCTGAATAGCAC
Source organism: Melanonus zugmayeri (assembly GCA_900302345.1). Classification (NCBI taxonomy): domain Eukaryota; kingdom Metazoa; phylum Chordata; class Actinopteri; order Gadiformes; family Melanonidae; genus Melanonus; species Melanonus zugmayeri. The sequence continues at coordinate 11,286 of OMKN01011710.1, read as the reverse complement.
TTTCAGCTCAAACTAAATCAATGAGAGCTTTATATACTTTATCAACAAGACTGGCCTTTGAAAACCTACATTTTCACTGGATTAACTCCTTGAAACTGGAAGCTTCTAATGTTTTTGAGTGACATTTGTAGTCAAGCAGAACATTTTTTTTAAGCTGATGGATACAAGTTTCAAACTCTGAGCATATCAAAGCGTTGCTTAATTCCATCCTCCAATTGTATGAAATACAAGTAGTCCGTCCTGAGACTTGTTCTAAATTGCCTGCTGAACCTGGTGAGTTAAATCAGCAAGGATGCGATCTCCTGAGCCTCACGCGCCTCCCCCAGCTGAAGCCCTCCTCCATGGACAGTTTGCGAGCTGGGGATCAGGCAGTAACGGGAACAATAACAGCTGTCCCAACAGCCCTGGAGGTCCTGGGGGGCTCTCCCCGGCTGCCTCCCCCACTCCATCTCTGGCGTCTAACTATGCCCTGACCCTGACACACACCCACATCCATGTCCAGCGCCTGTTGCCGCGGACGGGAAAGGAAGCTCGTCTCCTGCTGCCACTATCGGAGCTGGTGGGCTGCAGCTGCCCTCGAGCCCCGGCTCCCCCCCTCCTGGTGCTCTACTGGTATCCCCCAGGCAAGCGGCGGAAAGGGGTTTCCCGGCGCAGACAACTGAGGGCCTACCTGGCCGAGAGCAGGCCTGAAGCAGAGCGGTGGTCAGCAGCTGTCCAGTGTCTGCTCAGAGGGGTGATGGTTACTGCTGACACAGGTGAGTGTATTGTTAGTGGCATGTTTGTCATATGTGTGATTGTTTGTGTCATGTTTGGGCATGCAGGCACAAGAATTCTTGTTCTTGTTATGGTTTTTAATGTAATGTCTAAATAACTATTTACAAAACAAAGTCAGGTGTGAAAGATTGCCACCCAGTCTACCTCCTATATTATTTATAGGTTAGATTACTATGTTTTTTCACAAGTATTGGGAAAATGAAAAAGAAACTGATACTAACAGAAGGCTGTGATTTCATTATTCACGTTGGCTTCTAGTGTTTTTCTTTGTTTTCATGAGCGCTTCCTAATATTTTCCATGTCTTTCTGTCTCTGTGCTCTTATCTCTCCTGCACACACATGGTCTGTATTGCTCCTTGTTAAATGTAGAGACAGAGGGGTCGCCCATGACAGCTAGTCCACACGTTCCTCCCACTCCGCATCACTATATGCCCCCAAGACAACCCCACCCAAGTAGATGTCAGAGCCCTGCTTAATGTTCAGCTTTATTTATGCCATCTTTGTGCTATCTGCACCATCTTGTGATTACACCAGTTCTCTTATCCTACGTGTTCACCCTGCTGTCTCCACTCACACCCTCTGTCAATCATCTGTGTCCTCCTAAACGTGGATCCCAACACACACACACATTGGGGAACAGAATGAGTGGGCAGAGAAAAGTTAGGGAGGGTTTACAAAATATCACCATTTTCTCACAAACTCTGCTGTGACCTCAGCAGCAGCTGGATAACCATGTGATATAAATATGTGTGATTGATAATCATCTTCCCCCTGATGCAAATCCCATAATGTTTGTTCCCCTTCCCGGGGACAAACACAAACTAATTCAGTCCATCCGTCTATCACAGAGCACTTTAAGCCCCAATCAACACTCCCCCAGCTGCCACGTTAGGGTAGAAACACAGGGAGAGAAGGCAGCAACGACCGCTTTGTGCCTGTAGCCTGTCTGTATGATTTGTACTGTTGCAAAAGATCTTCCTCCATGTTATCGCCTTCCTTTTACTGTCTGCACCCACCTCAGCCTTCCTTGTATCTAATCTTCCACCCCTCACTTATTAAACCCTAACACCCAATTAAATGCATTTGCTTTCTTTTTATCTTCACAATACTCTTATCTGTCTTTTATCTTCTTTAATTAGATTTATACAGTCACTGGCAGTGATTGGCAGTATTTTGGTTTTATTCATTTATTCTGAGTGTATGATGAGTTGGTTTGCTGTGTAAACATTGCTTTCTTAATAGTGGTTTAGTCTTTTACCCTTGCATATGGTGAAACAACAACAACCCTTGAGTTAACGCAGTAGGTTAGCACCGTTGTAGTTAAAGCGTTATGGATCCTTATTGCTACATTCTGTAGTTGCAGTAGTCTCCTTTGATTTCCCCTTCTGTATTATGAGTGCACTTTTGAGTGCACTTTTTTTTACGGTATGTGCAAGACATGCTTGATGAAGTTAGTGGCCTTATGCAATGTGAAATTGAAGCTATATAAGATGGTTAATTGTGTGCCCCTTTTTCAAGAGTTTTCAAGAAGTCTGCTACCTCGTCCACGTCGGCTACTGCTATTGGTCAACCCCTTCAGTGGGAGGGGCCAGGCAATGCAGTGGTGTCAGACCCACATCCTGCCAATGGTCAGAGAAGCTAACATCAGCTACAACCTAATACAAACAGGTAACATGTATGCACACAAAGCAAAGAAACAAACTTGCTGAGATGTACTTTACTTAAGCGAGTTCCTTAAACGCCATTGACTCATTTTAATGTGTTCCCTACAGAGCGTCAGAACCATGCGAGGGAGCTCATCAGAGAGATATCACTTCCAGAATGGGATGGCATTATTATCATCTCAGGAGACGGCCTGTTGCATGAAGTTTGTATTGTATTGCAGTTCAGCATGTGGGGAGAGGCTGCTGCTATGTTGTTAGTGTTTTTCTCAATGGCCTCTTTGTTTGCTTGTTGTAGGTGATTAATGGCCTGATGGAGCGCCCTGACTGGGAACAAGCAATAAAGATACCTGTAGGCATTTTGCCCTGTGGCTCTGGAAATGCACTGGCTGGCTCAATCAACCATAATGCAGGGTATGTGTCTCTCGTTCCCCCTCTAAAGATTACGGTGTTGTACTGTCTGCCCGAAATGTTTTCTGCCCAATCACTATTCATTTAACAACCCACCTATAAATGCTTTAGTGTGGATCCAGATAAGCAGTGTGGTTATCACATCTGTTGTAATCGAGGCGAACTTCAGACACTTCCACATGATAAGACCCATCTGTATCATATATCCGTTGAGCGATCTACTGAAACCATTGTAACTGCTTGTGTGATTAGGCATTCTCAATCATCGTTCTTCTCTGCATCTTTTCTCCTTTTCCAAAGTACTTTATTTTTAGCAGTTTCTTTAGCCATGACGTTTCAATCTGTTTTCGTCTTGTCATTGTTTAAGATTATTCAGTGTCACGTGGAAAAGTGTAGATCTGTGTTCTCTGTTTAACAATAGAAGGGGGTGGACTACCAGGTCTTGGAATAAGCTGACATAATCATGGCCTGTTTTATTTATACTTCTTACCGAAGGAGTATTGTATTGTGTATTGACCTATTGTCTTTCTTTATCAGGAAGTGCCATTAAGTTGCATTGTTGTTTATTGTCCCTCCCACAGGTATGACATGTGCCTTAGGGAGCCCCTCCTTCTCAACTGCTGCTTTCTGCTCTGTCGGGGTGGGGTGCAACCCATGGACTTGGTATCCGTGACAACCAGCCCCGGACCCTCTCACAATGGCCATAGTGCCAGTCCCAGGAGACTGTTCTCTTTCCTGTCCGTTGCATGGGGCTTTGTGTCTGATGTGGACATTGAGAGTGAGAGGTGTGTGTGTATTTTCATTCTGTTTTTAAAGTAAAACTACCCCATGCCTTCAGATGTTAGACCCTTTGTGATTCTACCCTGACTGCTTAAAACCACCTAAGTTGACCTCCTCTCCCTTGCTTCAGGTACCGTGGTCTGGGCTCTGCTCGCTTCACACTGGGCACCCTGGTGCGCATAGCATCACTGCGGTCCTACAAAGGCCGACTCTCCTACCTCCCTCCCTCTGTCTTCACCCACTCTCCAGACGGCACCCCACCGCCTCCTAGAAGACCCCTCTCCCGAAGCATCACGGAGGGCCTGGAGGGCTTCTGCAAAGCCCCCATCCACCGCACCTGCTCCGACATGGGCATCAGCGAACAGAGAAGCCTGCGCAGGGGCGACGGTGAGCGAGAACGAGAGATGGAGAGGCAGAGGGAGAGGGAGAGGAGACGAGAGAGGGCCAGGGGTGGCGGGACAGGAGTAGTGAGGGCCAGCAGCTTGGCAGAGGATAGAGAGAGGGAGATGGAAGGAGAGGAAAGGACGTCTGGGACTAATTGTGTGTCCGAGGACCAATGTGTCATGGAAAGGGATGAAAGGGTATTAGGGAATGAGGAAGAAAGGGAAGACGAGGAAGGCGTAGAGCAGGACTCCAGCGAGATGGAGGAGGATGAGAGAGGGAGGGACAGCATCTCTGCAGAAGGGAAAGGAGTACTGCAAGGCAGAGAACTGGGAGAGAACCGTGGGCTAGACATGGGTCGAGAAGCAGACGAGGAGGTAGAGGCTTGTTTTAGCCTTCAGGAGGCCAGACAGACGTTAAGGAAGAACTCTGCACCGTCCAGCCAGATAGCAAACAGTCTCTTCAACCAGCCTCTCGGTCAGCAGGCTGACCCAGAGTCCAGGACATCGTACAGGGTAGAGGAGATGGATCTGAATGGCACTTACTTCCAAAGAGACCCGTACCCACTGGACACCCGTGAACGATCTCTGACTATTTCCTCCCCCTTTCGCCATTCACCTTTCTCCTACAAGCCCAAGCCTCTGGACCAGAACCAAAATGTCGCCCGGCCCAGACCCCTCTCTCTCCTCCAGCACTCCCACTCAAACTCTCTGCCTCCCAATCTTCCCTCCCTGTCTCTTTCTCTCTCCCCAACGCCGCCATCCTCACCCTCCTGTGCCTCCCCCCACGCCTCATCCTATCTCGTCCCTCGTCCAAACACCCCGGGTTCCACCTCCCCCTCACCCTCCTTCCGCACGCCGTCCTCCTCGTTCAACTTTGACATTGCCGATTCAGCCGGATCCTTAAAAAAACGTCCATTTGCCTTGCCTTTCAACCCCCCGAGGGACGACCTTCTGCCCCCTCTAGACCAGCCGCTCCCCACCAGGGACTGGGTCAGCATCGAAGGGGACTTTGTCCTGGTCCTGGCCCTCTACCAGTCACACCTGGGGGCTGACCTCCACGCTGCCCCACAGGCCAGGTTTGACGATGGGCTTATCCACTTGACCTTTGTGCGGGCAGGGATCTCCAGAGCCACATTGCTCCGGCTGTTCTTCGCCATGGAAAGAGGAACCCACCACTCCCTGAGCTCGCCCTACGTGAGCCATGTGTCCTGCAGGGCCTTCAGACTGCAGCCTCTGTCCACGCGGGGAACTCTGACTGTGGATGGCGAACTGGTGCCCTATGGGCCTCTTCAAGCACAGGTCAGTGTGGAGGCTGCTGTGTGCTCCTGTGTGCTTTACACACAGCTAGTTCAGAGCTGGGCCATATTGAGGAAAATGAAACCTAATATATTGTTGTTGCTACCACCTAAATTCTAGGCTTTGTCTACAAACCCATGGTGCATTATTTGCATGGTGTTTACTTGCATTCACACATTGAAACTATATAGTGACAATTTAGTAGCTAGGATGTTGCGATTTACTATGGCATGTTAGAAGTTATGTTGTAGTTTTTGCTATTTAATTAATATAATAAAATAATTGTTTAAAATTATAGACCAGTATGATGTCAGGATCCAAGATGCCGATGAAAATACATAAGTTCTCTGAAATTGGCTGTAAAATATTAAATTAACAGGAAAGATTACAATGAAGAAAGCCATATACATTACTGATTTGAGCTTAATAGAAAAAAAGACCTCCATATTGCTGCCGTTAGGCACCATGCCAGTGGTTTAAATGTGTATTTCTCTTTATCTTCCTAAAGGTTCACCCGTCCATGGCCCGTCTAATCGTTGGTAACTCTGGAGAAAAGATTACCAGATTCTGATTGGTCGAGCTCATCAACCCAACACGGCACTCTCCTGAATTATGTCATCTCGGTTGCCGTCCGCAGGAGAAAGCCTTCCGGACAACGTGAAAGGAAAAAAAAAAGCCCTGGGTTGTGGCTGCCGTATGTCAGGGCTTTAGTAAAAGGGATTGTTCCTTGTGTCATGCCTCGTGTGGAATATGACTGTAGACGGATTAATAGGACATTTCAAAATGGATGAAAAGAATGCGTCATTGCACAGATTGGGGTCAGATTACCATGAGAAATGGCATGGCCTTGAGATACAAAA
>OMKN01011709.1:10142-24883 GCA_900302345.1 Melanonus zugmayeri | reverse complement strand
ACAACATACATGTTGTTTACGCATGTGTATGTTGTGTACACATGTCAGTTAACAGACGTGTTGCCAGCGACAACAAGCGCTCGTAAATAAGGAGAGAAAAAACAACACGTGTCGTCTTTTGATGGCGTCATCACGGGGATTTTCCGGATACGTCGCTCGGGGCTTCTCCATAACCGCGGTAGCTTAAATCCTAAATACATAAATACGGCGGCTTTATTAAAGAACCGACCTCAAGGAGCACAGGGTGGGATCAACAGCGAGGACCGCGGTTCCAGGCGGCGACGAATGGGCACAGTAATAAAGCGTCGTTGTGAACGGCGACGGGGAGATTTGAAAAGAGAATGTCAACAACGCGGCCCCTCCTCGGGATGAGACGAGGCGCCGAGCTGCCCTGTCTGGACCAGCCGGCCGCCAGGCTCTGTGCGGCGGGCAGCGACCGACACCAGGAGCCCCTCACCGTCGACGAGTTTACAGTCCTGGAAGACAAACAAGAGGAGCTGAGATGCGCCAAGCCCCGAGTCGAACAAGTGTTCAAGGTAGCGTTCACCATTATAGGTCTGCTGGACCACACCGGACAGGCGCATGGGAGCAAGACATCACGGCAGATCTGGCTGCAACTTAAAGGAAACAGAGACGACGTGTCGAAGGCAAAAGTAAGTTGTAACGTTATACATCAACGCGTTTAGTCGTGTTCACGTGTCGCCCTGTGTGTTGAACTGTTCGTATAGAGAGGGTCAAATGATCACAGCGTGGACCGGTCACCAAATCGTGTGTGTGTGTGTCTGTGTGAGAGATGGGCCTAGTTTAGTTTAGTAGTCATGGTTCACAGGTGTGTTGTCAATTCACACGTCTTTGGCCATAGACGTAACAGCCATGATGTCATTAAATACGTATTTTGGCATCAGGCTTTTGATGGTTCTCTCCAATGACTAGGCCTAGTTCCTACAAAAGTGTTATTCCCTGACAACCTGATTACCTCGGTCTGGGATCTTTGAGTGTCTCCACGTGAACAAAGTGGGGGTGATTCAAATGTTACCATCTGCATAGGCTTGCTGCTTTGCCAGTCAACCCCCTCAGTCACACAGTTTTGCATCCTCGCACAGTTTAAACTATGTATAGGCATGATTGATGAGAGTATTGTTATCTTTATTTGTAGTTGAATAAAGTCCACCTTTTCACATCTGTCTTGTATTATATACAGTTACAACCACAATGGTCTTCTATGTAGTGTTGCACAATGCATTCCAAAAGATCTGACAGCAAGCATTGTAAAACCATGTATTTTGAAACCTCACGTTCAATACTGTCCATGTGACACTAACACCTCCACTAACTCCTCAACACCAACACCAGCTTTCAGAGTAATGGTATACAAGTAGAAAATATATATTTTATACAGGTATAACATATAGAAGAAAGTAGGCTATATGAAACTTTGTAGCTCAATTGTATATTGGCAATACCAGGAGAGTGAGATCATGGAAAAGCCAACTCGGTTTTGTTGTGCAAGCTGTACCGAAATATTTACATTTAGTTTCGATTATTTCCCCATCTCTATATCTCTCTCTTTCTCTCTCTTTATTTCTCTCTCATTCTCTTGAGTCATCATTGACTCTATTGTACATAGTTACACAATTACGCTACAGTGGATGTGAGAATGCTAGATCTATTAAGTCCAAAGGTTCCCTGAATCAATTCTGGTATGTTCAACATGGCTCTTAATGCTTTTTAAAATCTGATAGTGGCCCGCCGCCCAATCAGTTTTAGCTGTGTATATGCTTTTATCACAATTTATTCTCTCTGTGGCCGTTGCATGCCTTTATTCCAGATCATTTGCCAACACAAACATAAACCTCCATATATCTAAGGGATAAAAAAAAGACAAAACCTTTCAGACGGAACACAAATGAAGTTGGATTCCTTTTTCCAGGACGAGTGGGGTTGTGGTAGGTACAGAAGGAGCACTATGTATGGCAATAAAACAGGAGGTAAACGGGGAGCTGGTGGACTGGGTCATAGGTCCTAAGCTGGCATGGTACTAAGGGACCACTGATTTAGCTCCATGTATTTTTCTGTCTGGTGCAGGAGTACGTGAGGGGCCTGTGTGACCCGGAGCTGCAGGAGGTGGAGCGATACCCGGTGGACATGCACTGCATCTTCGCCGGCGCCCGCGGACTCTTTCTGGACAGGCTGCTCCGGGACACCAGCGCTGAGGTCCTGGTGCCAGAACCTGGCCGCCTGCGGCTCCTGGGTCGTGCTGAGCCTGTGGTGATGGCCCAGAGCAGAGTGCAACAGTTTGTGGCACTGTTTCAGGTGGGCAGAACGCTGAAAGCTCACTGAATGTATGCAGTCCTAAAATGGATCTCTGATCATGCTTTGATAAAAAACGGACTTGTAGCTATCCCCGAGCACAATGCTATCTGCTTCTGAACTATTCTGCATTCACTTTGGATAAAAGCCAATTTCATTTCTGGCTGTCGCAGAAGCATGGTTAAATTCCGGAAGAAGCTCTCAGGAAACCCACTATTTGTCAAGTTCTGTTTTAATACCATCAACTTCTTCTAGAATATTCACGAATGTACTTAAAATGTCATTTTCGTGCCTGATCTTAGGGGTGTACGATATGACAATATTAGATTGTGAATGATAAAAATGTCTCCACAATCTGCCTTTTATAGAGGATTGGGAGTATTGTGACAGTTATTCTGCACATCAGTTGCGTTATGATGTAATTAGTTTAAATAGTGTAGCGCCGTATGCCTACTGCATGCAGCGTTGTAGGGGGCACAGTGTCCACTTCCCGCTACAAATACAATGTAGGTGAGCCCCCGTGAGTGCATCAAGGTGCATTCACTTGGGACACAGTTGGACACCATACGCGTCGCTAGGTCGAGCACGGCAAGTTTAAAACCCACACAAAAGGTCGAGTGCATGGCCCCTCCCACAGGAAAACAATGGAGTGGGTCGCACGCGGTGTCTTACTCAAGTGAACACGCCAGTCACTCTGTTGTGGTCACTCTGACCACTACAACGCTACCTACAGGCATACCGCATTGTCGTCATTTAAAATGATACTTCAATCGCAATGTATCGGTGCTTCTACACACAAATGGAAACACGCGCTTGTAAAAAAAGATTGCTATGTCTGGTAGTATTAGTGACAAACATTAGTGCCATAGTGACAAACAAACTACCCTTCAGCTAACAGCCAACAACTAACGTAATTATACTTAAAATCTCCAATATTAAATTACATTTCTCAAAGAATAAGTATAATAAACAAACGATTGACATTAAGCAAATGTTATAAATGACGTGATATTTAAAGTAAGAAACCTATAGACTAGGACCAACAACAAACTAAATAAAACAACTATAGGACCAAAAACATAACACATATGGCATTAACCTTTGAGATATTTATTGTTTACATCTGTAGATATGTAGGTTGTTATTTTCTTTATTCAGTAATGTGTGTACATATATGATCACATGCTGAACCGTTGTAGCATTTGTTTTGGGAGTCATGTTTCTGATTGTACTTGAAAACAAGTGTAGACCATAAGTCAACAAATAAGTGCTGATTGTTAATGCTTTAAATGGCACACTAAAAACAGATCCGATTGAAAAGTCAACCGATTGAAAAGCAAATACTTTGCCTGAATGGTCTCTGATCATGTTTTTTTAGGTTTTGTTTCCTTGTTTATATTTTCCTAAATAATTCCTTATTTAGGAAAATTGATTGGTTTGGTTGAATTGTTCTGTAACTAGCAAAATAGTCTTAAAAACAAAAATCGTGATATGTTTTTGCCATATCGCCCACCCCTACCTGATGTCCAGGAGAAGCGTAGCCTGCCCTTCGACAGGGAGCCGGCCGTGAAGCGAGCGTTCAAGTCCTTTGTGGAGGAGAGGGATGACAAGTACACCATGGAGCTTCTCCTGCTGCCCAGCGCCCTGAAGGAAGAGCTGCTGGGGCTAGCCCAGAGCCCCTCCAGCACACACCCTGGTTCTTCCCTGGTTGGTATCATAGCAGATCTACATCTGGAACATATTTGTGTTTACCGTTTCTGGTTGGATCAAACTCTTGGTGATGTTACTTGCCATAGTTTTGTAAGAGCACCATATAATGTCTACATTTCCCCTACCATTTGGCTGGTAGGTAATGTAAGACATGTAATACTCTGAGTTCATGTGTTGTATTGTTTTGCTTTTTCCCGGCCCATACACACAGGCTACTGCTAACCAGGGACTGCCTGCCTTCCTGGCTGATGCGGAGCAGGACCGCTCTCAGAGCAGCACACCTGTGACGGAGCTCTCCAACCGCATCCTGGACACAAGCTTTGAGGAGAAGGGAGCCAGCGCTGGACCGGCATCAGGTGGTGGTGGTAAAGCAGGGGGCGGGATAAGCCTGGGACCCGAGGCGGTGCACCTGAACGGAGTTCGGCCCTCTCACAAGCGACGCTCCTCCGAGAGTGAGACCCGTGACACAAAGAGACAATACTCCCTGGAGCGCCATGAGGAGTCGCCGGAGAGGGAGAGGGAGAGGGCGAGGGAGCAAGAGAGGAGGGATAGGGACAGAGAGCGGGAGCGAGAGAGGAAGGAGAGGGAGAGCCGCCTGACCAGCAGCTGCAGATCCAAAACGCCCTCGGCGTCGTTCTCTTCTCCGCTCTGCTCGTCGTCCTCGTCGAAAGCCAACACCATCGCGGGCCCCATCCTTCTGGACTCCAGCGAGGGCACGGTGGACGACGGCGAGGCGGTGAGCCCGGAAACGAACCTCCGCTGCCTCGTCAATTTCTTCAGGTGACCATCATAATTGATCAGTTGAATTGAGTGTGCATGATTGAGTTGTTTATTGGATTGTTATGTCGTGCTAAGAATCTAAAGACAAAAGTCTCTTGTTATATTGTATAGAAAAGGAAAGGTTGAGGGCAAAATAACAAAGATGATTTTCCCTGTGTGATTGGTTGTCTCGAGCCTTGCGTCACTGAACGACTCTGGTTTCCTTCTAGAACCATGGGCTACCAGCAGGAGGTGGTGGAGCGCGTCGTCAAGGAGACGGGGCAGACCGAAGACACCTTCCTCGTACTGGAGAGAATCGTAGAGGAGACCAAACGCTACGAACAAGAAGGAAAAGGAGGCGAGCGGGGAGGAAGAGCAAACCCCTCCTCCTCATCCTCAGTAGCGTCCTCCTCGGTAGCGTCCTCCACTGTGTCCCGTGCCAAAGTCAAGGAGTGCATCCCCAGCAAACTGTTGGCCGATGCTATGGGCAAATCCACTGCGAACATTAAGCCTGCCCATAGCAACGGTCTAGGTCACCGGAGGCACTGTAGCAGCGGGGGAGAGACCAAAACTCAGCAGGTACCAAAAACCTACCCTGCAATACCCCACCTGAGGCTGATGGATAGATAGTGTTACATGGCACAGCTACGCAGCTGCAATCCAAAAAATGAAAATTGCTAGCTTTTCCTAGCTTAGCAGTCACATACCTTTGATCTTCCATATGTGTTTCTAATGTCACGGGTAGACGTATTTAATGGTCACTTATTGCCAAGTAGCAAAAAGACTAATGGAGGAACCAATTGAATTTCAGGCCACCACCATCAAGAGGAGTTCCACGGCTCAGGGAGGCGCCGGGAGCTGCGAGGTCATCACCATCGACGACGACGACAATTACCCCGTCGCCACGGACACCACAAAGCCAGGGCGAGGGGCGTCCCGGCTCGCCGCCGCGCAACACCTGGACTCGCAGTCGGGGTCGAGGACGGACTACCTGGCGCGCGGTTCGGGAGAAAGCACGCCAAGAGATTACCTTGCCCGGGCCGGGACTCAAACACTGGGCGGCCAGGTCAGGGTGGAGACGGTGACCGCGCTGCGTAGCGTCCCTCAGTGGCTGACCGCCCCCACCACCACCACCACCTACTCCACCGCCTCCTTGTCCCCAAATGTAGGTGTTCCAATGGAGCGGCTGCTTCCCCTTCCAAACATGGATCACAACGGCGTCGCTTTTTCTTTTTGTCGTTTACTGGTGTGAGGCCACCAGTGCACGACAACCTGGTAACATCTGGTCGATTGATAATCACACAACCATGAAATACAGAGTGAGGGACTAAAGATAATGAAAGCCGTTTCAATGCGGGAATGTTGTGGCAATATTCCAGCTCACCTTCTGTGTAAAAGGTACGAAGCCGGAACGGGGGGGCCGAGTTGTTGTGGCAATATGCCGGGAAGGGAGGAGGTAAAATTGCCGGATTCATACCTCCATACATAACGCCGGCTGTCCCTTTTACACAGAAGCCGTCACGCCACAACAGCGTCGGCCGCGTCGTGGCGTCACACCGTGTCCAATGCGAGCGTCCCGACTATCACGCCGCATCGCGCCACATCGGACGCTCTCTGTCCTTTAACTGAATCCGTTAAATAAACTAAATGAATGAGCCATTCCTCGTCCATTCTTCCAATGTGAACGACGGGAAATAGAAACAGGGCGTCCGACTCAAAACGTTGCGCTGCGTCGCTCGCGGCCGGACAGGACATTCAATAGAAAACAATGCAATCAAACTGATTTTGTCGCTGAAGCTCGCACCGCATTCAGTTAGGACACGGTGTCACACCTCACACCTCTGATTCCAGAAAGCCGGCATGTGTAAAAAAGTAAAGCCTTTTTGGCAATATTGCGGGATCTCTGTGTAAAAAGGGCTTAAGTAAGTAAAGTTTATTTATGAAGCGCTTTTCACAGACATTGGTCACAAAGTGCTGTACAAGGCATGCAAGGCTATATATAGTAGAAGACACAGAGTACAGATAAGGAGTAAAAAAAAATATATAATTAAATTAAATAAATACACAATACATTTAAAAAATGCAGACAGGTGAGCAGTTAAGAACGCAATACATATTAGAAGACACAGAACACACTAAAGATGGTAAAATAGAAACACAATGAGTACACAAAGTGCAGATCTGGTGCATGCAGGTCACCCAAACGCCTGACCAAACGGATGCCTTTGAAAAGAGTCTGCAGAAGCAGCGGGCCGTAAGTGTGCGGCAGAGCATCCATAGTTTAGGAGCTACAGCCTCAAAAGCTCGATCACCGCAGGTTTTAAGGCGAGTGCGTGGGACAGACAAGAGGTTTAGCGTACATGACCTAAGACAGCGGGCTGATGAGTGAGGGTGTAGTAACTCCACCAGATATGCGGGAGCCTGACCGTGCAATGCTCTGTAAGTAAAATGTAAAACTGGATCCTATAGGCAACAGGGAGCCAGTGAAGAGATCTGAGTATAATAGAGAGAGAGAGAGAGAGAGAGAGAGACCCAATACTTTGCATGATCATGGAGGCAACCTTTTCTGGAGCAACAACCAGAGGTCAAGAAGTACTAACAGAACAATCACCCGCATCAGAGGACATTAGAATATCATTGGAAACCCTCAGAAGAGCAGTTTCAGTAGAGTGCTTTTTCCGAAAACCTGACTGAAAGTTATCATGAATATTGTGTCTCTCCAACGCAGCAGTGAGTTGAATAGCCACAACATTTTTGAAAAGAATGGGAGTTTAGAAATAGGCCTATAGTTATTAGGCAAAGCAGGATCCAAGTTAGTTTTCTTTAAAATGGGCTGGACAGTAGCATGCTTAAAATAGGAAGGTACACATCCTGTGGAAAGAGAGGAGTTGACAATAGCTAATACAGCGGGGCCGATAGTTGGCAAAACTTTTAAAAATAGGGAAGATGGTATTACATCCCAAGGGCTAGAAGAAAGTTTCATTTTCCTAATCAAATCCATCAAGTGTAGGCTGATGGGTTGGAAAGAGTCCAGCACGGAAGGAAGTAGTGGGGAGCTAGAGTTGGGTGGACGGGTCCCAGGACAAATACTAGACCTAATAGTCATTACCGTCTCAACAAAGAAAATAAGGAACTTGTTACAATCATCGACAGAATAGCACGGTAATGTAGACTGTGGTGGTGAAACAATGCTATTATTGGTGTTGAATAATTCATCTTTTGGAAGATTAAATTAAATTAGCAAAGTAAGCAGTCCGGGCTTCCTTTACTAATGCATTAAAAGAAAATCGGAGGTCTTTGAGGTAAAGGCGATGTACTTCTAGCCCACTGGCTTTCCATAGTCATTCAGTTTTGCAACACTTCTGTCTCAGGCAGCGAACAGCGTCTGTCATCCATGGAGAAGTGTTGCAGATGGCCCTGGTCCTAACCTTTTAAAGGTGCCACTTCATTGAGCAACGTGGAGCAGTGCTCATTAAAAGACTGCATTAGAAACTCTACATCGTCAAGTTTTGTATTAGTATTATAGGAAACGTGTGCTGAGAACTGATCAGCCTAAGTAATGATGCGGGAGCGCGATGTTCTTTAGGACACAAAGGGTCAGCAATTACTGAGAGATCAAAGAGAATACATGTATGATCACTGATCAGTAGGTCCTCACAACGGATATGATCAATATCTAGTCCCAGTGAGGTGTGGCCACGTGTTTTGAGTGTTGTGCATCTGCAAGGGGAATGCTGCGTTCAAACACTAGCACTCTTCACAGGACGGCAATGGCTGTGGTTGTGATGCAGCTCATGTGTGGCTTTAGTGTGTTAGCTGTGCAACAATGAGTGTGTTAGTGAGTCGATCGTAGGCACGTCATGGAAAACGAAAATTTGGAAGGACGTATATGAATTATGTATATGCATTATGTAGCAACCGTTTCACAGGTTAGTTGGTTCCTATCAATCAAAATTATGAATCGAATTATGCTTATTAAATAGTTTCTATTTAACAAGGTGTCTTGGACAACACATATTTGGGACTTCCAATGTTGTCTGGTAGTCGGAAACAGGAATTTGCCCCAGTCAAAAAAAAACGACAACAAAACACACCAGGAAGTATGACACATAGTTTTGTTACGTTGTGGAATTGTTTCTGCTGCCATGACGGAATCATAACCGGGATGGCAGCATTGTTCCTACATGCCTGTCATTTTAATGATACAGTTGACACCCCTCTTCACATCTACAACCCGCCCTTCTTGTCTCCATCCTTCCTTCAGACTGCCGATCCCAGCTTCCGGCACTCTGCGTTGTCGTACTTGACCATCGGCCATGCGGGGTCCCATGGCGGCGGGGGGCGGCTCCCCTCAGGCAGCGACCCGCCCATCACACCGGTGACGGGTCTGGCCCGCTTCCACCAGTCGCTGCGGACGCCGTACACCCTGACGCTGCCCAACGAGCCGGGGCGGACCGAGCTCCGGCACATCATCATAGACGGCAGCAACGTGGCCATGGCGTGAGTCACATACCCACACACACGCATATTATGTGCACACTCGCATACAGGTAGATTACCACAGCAGTGATGACTTCAGTTGTGGCGTGCTGTGTTGTCAGTTCCCAAAATAGGAACCCAAAATCAACAGCCTCAAACCCTTATTAGTTTCTCCCTTACATCACCATTGCAAAACCATCCTGATCTCCAGAGTTCACATTCTGTTTCTCTCTGCAGGATCAGTCTGGCCTCGAGCCCGTTGAAAGCCTCTTCCAAAAATAAACAGATGATAAGTCCAATCAGCGCTCAGGGGAGGGGGTTTCTGTTCACGACAAACAATCAAAACAGTTTTCATCCAAAATAGACTGAATAACAATGTTAAAAGATTAACAGAAATCTGCACGGAAGGCTTTTCTCAGAGGAGAATCTGGTGTTTCTTTACTTCCTACTGCATTTTATTTAATCTGATTGGAGATTTTTGAACGTCGCAAGGCCGCCCATATGGCCTTTCAATTTGCAAGATATTTTGTGTGTGTGCATGTGCCTGTTCTGTTAACTGTTAGAACTGATATTTTACAGATAAGGAATGGATTTGATCAATTCAGTGATGCCTATAGTCAGGAGGCAGTGTCACTTAATTTGCTATCTGACGTTCTGCTAAATCCTGTATCCTGCTACTTCTTGTCTTCACACCCACCTCCTTCTTAACCGCCTCCTCTTGTTTCCTCTGCGTCCTCCCGTCCCTTCCCTCTCTCTTTGAATAACTAACTCACTTCTGGTGAGAATTGGCAGAGAAATATGCTGTATACATATTGTGGCCCCTGGCCAGAGGACAATGGCTTGATGCATACCTATACATGCCCACCTATACAAGTTTGTCTTGTTATAGATCATCAAATACACTGTGGTGTCCTTCTTTGTACATCGTTTTATTTGTGGTCCTCAATTGTCCTCCTTTACTTGATCTTATTAGATGTATCACTTCGCTTTCACTTATGCAATTAAACTACGCTCCCTTCGATGGTCTCAATGGCCTCTGCCCTTCCGTCTCCATGGCAACGCTGCGATGCAGATGACAGTTTAAACCCTAGTGTAAATATGGACTCTTGGTCCTTGCGTCACCTCTTCCTGTTTCTCGCTGTGCAGTGTGCTGCGGTGCGCACACTTGGGAACTCCCCTGACTTTGCATAGCAGCCCCAACCACAAGCTGTGTGTGTGTGTGTGTGTGTGTGTATGCAAATCCTGTGCTGGATCACTCTTGCAGCTGTTTGGATGGCACTAATGCTATATTCATTGTGCTTCTTCTGCATTGATTCATATTTAGAGATACGCCGTCTGTGAATTCTCGATCACAGAGAACACACACACATCCGTGTGATTATCTGTTCTCCTTTTTTATTCTATGTTTGCCCCATGACTGAGCACATTCTATGATCCATTGTCCTGGATCCCGTTTTGATCAAGCACTCGCCAACAGTTAGTCATTCCCGGAGTGTTTCAGTTCATTAAACCAGTGACCCGAAACTCGGCTGCAATACTTTGGTTATTATCACAATTAGGAATTTGTAATACATTTACTCAGGCAGCGAAAGACTTCACCTCAGCTGTTATTGCAAATCATTTCAGAATGTAATCCTTAGAGAAAATGGAAGACATTGGAGCTCAAGTGACCTCACTGAAACTGAGCATAACGATGTTGGCTATAATTCCCATATGAAAACTCCCATGCAATTGTACGCATAGGGGAATGTGGAAGAACAAAAACCCCACAGGCAGGTGAACTTGCATCATCTGTCATCATCAACCTGCTGTATTGCTGACTTTTGTTTTTTTGTGTTGCCCTGGGCCCCCTTCCCCATACGTGGTTCAACAAAGTCTTATGTCCTATTATCCAGCTTAAATTAACCCGATGATTGAAGTCAGGCTATGTCGGTTCCCCAAAGGCTGATTCACGCTAAATCTTGACAGACTTGAGTCATCAGGTCTCTAGAAGTGCCCATTCTACTTGGAAAAGGGGGAAGTGTCGCTCACCAAAACCATGACACATTGACAGCGGCAAAAGCCAGGCAACCTAAATGCATTGGGAAGTGTTGTGAAAATGTATAGGCTCATTTGTAAGTTCCTTATTACCCCAATCAATTAAATTATATTTATTAATTGTGCATGCTTGCAGTAGGCGTATTCTCTCTATTCTTATCATGAGTTCACCTTATTCATTTTCTACAATAATGTTATGCTATGGTGTACTAATAACGCTGTGTTATAGAATTATGGGTGCTTTCATCACTTTTTACCACCCCCCTCCAACCCGGCCATCAAGAGAAACGGGCTTGAGGCCCTGGTGCTGGCTCTGCATATGAGGTCATGAAGTATGCTTTGCAGGCATAACCCCTGTCTCCAATTAGTAGTCCATTGTAA
Organism: Melanonus zugmayeri; assembly: GCA_900302345.1. Lineage (NCBI taxonomy): Eukaryota > Metazoa > Chordata > Actinopteri > Gadiformes > Melanonidae > Melanonus > Melanonus zugmayeri. The sequence continues at coordinate 13,207 of OMKN01011709.1, read as the reverse complement.
TGACCTAGTATATATGTACAATGTTAGATCACGTCTACATAAAATAAGCAATTCATTAAATTACCTGAGATTTGCTATATCTTGCTCTAAGCTGTGGCACAGTGTAGACTGAATATTCTGGAGTCGTGGACATAGCCTGGCCACTTGGCCTCAACATTAGTGATGAGGCAGGTGGAGTCACAGATCATCTAAGATTAATTGAGGTCAAGTCATGGGTGTTGTACAGTACATGGGTCGCCTACAGCATGCAATTGCAAGGTCCATAACCCCTATTGTCAAAGACAGGCAGATTGCTATAAAAATAACAATGACATTTTCGAGGAAAATGATGTCATAGGTATCTGCACATTAATGCTGTGAAAGCCTTTTTGATTCACAAAATCTGCCTCATTTGGTGTAGTTGGGAAACTGCCTAATAATGTGGTAGGCTCCGTAATAAAAGATAGTGATAGGAATACATTTTTATTAAATTGTCAAATATTGAATAGCCTAACTCAGGGGTGTCAAACATACAGCCCACATACAGCCCACGTCCGGCCCACTTGAGATCAGATTGGCTGAATGTGGCCCCTGAACCAAAATGAGTTTGACACCCCTGGCCTAACTCATTACCTGCAATTCCATAAAAGCCCTATTTCATTGCAAACCTTCCGAACTGTACGGCATGCAGCGGCTTTACTAATGTTCTCCACATCACCGACAGTGTACACAAATGTGGCACTCGCAAAAAAGCGCAACGCTATGCATATAGTTTGAGTGACAGTACATGCACAGCTGTGGGGGGTGGTATTGGTGATGTATGGCTCAAGAAGCTGTTGCAAATAAACGATTCCTTGTCGGCTGAATCTGTAGCGTTCGTATAGGAATTTATTAGAATATAATAAAGGATCTTGGCGATCTCTGAGGAAGGGAGCTGACATTTTGTCGGGGGAGTGTCAAGTTATCCGGCTAACTTAAGTAAGCCTGCACTGGAGCAGGTTCAAGTTAATGGATGTGTTGCTATGGTGACTTAGCCAAACTTGCTTTGTGGAACCGGAAAAGCCTGACTTATGTGACGTTATCCTGAAAGTTATCCGGCTAACTCAGTTAGCCACGTACGGGGAACGGGGCCCTGGAAACCCGCCGTGTGCCATTTAGCGGTTAACGCGCGTTGTTCTGTTTGCATGTCACCCGTTTGTGATCTGGGTCACCTGACACAGCCGTCTCTATCAGCGTCACGGTGTGATATGATAAACCCTCAAGGAACAGGATGTTTATGTGCACATGCCTGTTGCTACCAGGGTTTTTATTTATTTTTTTATTTTTTTTGCAGCTGTGAATGACGCTCATGTGAAAATGGTTTCTTCTGTGGTGCCAAAACCCCACTATTAACAGGCTTCACACAGTGTCCTCTTAAACACGCTTTTTTATTTTATGAGTTATCGCTTAGCATTTATACTTTATACTTTGGTTGTTATTGCTATAAAATACCATGCACCATAAACCATGTAATTTATTTACTTCACAACAAAAAAGCAGGTACAAAATTCGGACATGAAGAAATTCAGCTAGTTGTGTTGCTGTTTCTGCTCACAATGTACAGTACTTTTGAAAAACATAAGCAAAGTTTAAAGGTTCACCATACAACAGGGAATTTACATTCAAATGACCAACAAACTCCCATAGAAACATTTGAAAGAAAAGACAAAAAAAGGGACTTTTATTTACCTTCTGAACTGAACAGGCAACCTTACATTTAGCCAACCTGCTGGTGCGCTCCCGTCACTCATCCTATCCCGTGTCTCTTGTCTCACTCCCAGCCACGGACTCCACCGGTTCTTCTCGTGTCGAGGTATCGCGCTGGCGGTGGAGGCTTTCTGGAGTCGGGGCCACCGGGAGATCACCGTCTTTGTGCCCCAGTGGCGGCAGAAAAGGGACCGACTTACCATAGGTGCGGTTGCAGTATGCGTGTGCTGCACCGGTGCTTCGTGTTTGTGCGAGAGCGCAAGCCGTGGTGTATCACACATGTACGCTAAACGTTTTTTGTTCTTTTCTTTCTAGAGCAACACTTTCTGAATCAGCTGGAGAACCTGAGGCTGCTTTCGTTCACCCCGTCCAGGGAGGTCTGTGGTCAGAGGATAGCCTCCCATGACGATAGGTGCGCTAGATCCATACCTGCATTCACTCCCTCCAGATGTTGGGGTCAGGAGCCACTAGGAGCAAATAACCAGCTCACAGATGGATGGGGTCGGGGTCAGGAGAGATTTAATTTGGTTCCAAATGTTTGACAAGAGCGTTGAACTTGCAGGCTGAGCCCGTGGTTGAGATAGATACTGCTTTGTCTTCATACAAAACTGTAACCCTTCAAAAGGTCACAGAGTAAAAGTTCAGCCAATCAGACATACCCAGCCTCGGCCCCCTGTCCATCCATTTCAGTTTCCGTCTGTCCTCCTTCCAAATGACTAATAAATTCCACTTCAAATATTTTCGCATTAAGACTCAAATGATTATACTGCTCGGCTGGGAAGAGGAAGGAGTGTGTAACTAAATGATCTCAACCGATTCCATCGACAGGTTCCTCCTCCACTTGGCCGAGAAAACGGATGGGGTCATCGTAACCAACGACAACCTAAGGGACTTTGTCAACACGTCGCTTGCCTGGCGGCGCATCATCCAGGAGAGGTTTGTGGCGCGTTAGTAGGCTATCTATCACCGATACCCCCCTCTAAAACACACACACACACAACACATACACATATACACACACACACACACACGGCAAAGAAAGGTCATGACTTTTAGGGAGCACTGTTATGCCAACGCTGCCCTAGATCGTTTCTCAACACTTATTCATAAGTGCATATGAGGTTGTTTTATGAGCTGACATGATGAGGTGTCGTGGACGTTATGAACAGTCGCTTGTTGAGGCGCACTACATCTTCAGTGTGCTCTTGGAAGGCAAGGTTGCGATGAGGTCATGGCGCCCTCTAGGGGTTTTGAGCAATATGAAATAAACTTGAATTGAATTGATTGTTTTCATTGTGTGTGTGTGTGTGTGTGTGTGTGTGTGTGTCCCCCCCCCAAGG
>OMKN01011670.1:25912-40930 GCA_900302345.1 Melanonus zugmayeri | reverse complement strand
TTTTTCTCTGTTTTTTTCTCCCTTGTTTGTTCATCACTAGTGGTGGGATTTAGCTGCAAGTTCAGACGGAGTGAGTGTGTGTGTATGTGTGTGTGTGTGTGTGTATGTATGTGTGTTTTCCTGTGGATTATAATATTGCGTCTTTGGAAAGCATAGTAAACAGTGTGTGTGTGTGTGTGCTTCTCGTTTGCAGGCGCGTCGTGGTGTTCATCCCAAGCGAGAGCTCGGAAGAAGAGGAAGCCCTACACCAAACCCCAGCTCGCTGAACTTGAGAATGAGTTCATGATGAATGAATTCATAAACAGGCAGAAGAGGAAAGAACTGTCGCACAGACTGGACCTGAGCGATCAACAGGTGAAAATATGGTTTCAGAACCGCAGGATGAAGAAAAAACGACTGATGATGCGGGAACAAGCCTTCTCGTATTGAAGAAAAGAAGAGGAAGAAAAACAGCCCTACAACGTTTTCATTTGCTCGGACCACTGCGACACCAAATTCGTATTATTCGTATTATTTGTAGGCTAGAAACGTTTTTTTTCCCCCCGCATGCATCACTATGAGATGAATTTATTTATGAAATGTGATGACATTCCTGTAAAATGTGTGGCAAGAAGTCAGAAAAAAATAAGATTTATAATGAATGAGATTAAATAAAATATAAGCATCTTGAACACAAATTACAGTTTGTGACGTTTCTTCCATTTTTAAAAATGGCTTTAAAATGTCTTTTTCATATCAGCATGAATGATTAAATTGACGCTTTTGTGCATTTTGTATGCGGCGCAGATAGGCGTGTAGGCCTACGCCTTGTTGTTTGTCTTTGTTTAACAGTATTATACTAACGTTTTGTTGGACTATCAAAGTTTAATTAAACATTTCTCATTTGCTAAATATTTTTGCATCTGATTTAGTTTGTCCTGCAGGTCCTCGGGATGTAGTGGACTCAATTGTAGGCCCTCGTCCGCGTAAAGGTCTTCATAACCCATCACTGTAGGCCCATGTAGTTATTTTATGAAAACAAGTGCATTTCAAAAGCCCCACAAGGCTCTGGGTTCTTATAAATCGTGGATTAAATATGAAATTGAACGCATTGCATTCCTACATGAAATGAGTGAATGCGTAAATAGACCAAATAATCTCCTCTTCTTCTCTGTGCGAATCCAGAGGCCGTAGCAGCATCGCACGAATGCCATTTACACCATTTCTGCACAAGTAGCCTACATTTGCGATGCCTTCTTTGTCATTAAACATATTTTCACTGAAATGCTGGCATTGGGATAACCGTGATGGTCATCGTATAGAGGCCTAGTTTGACCATCTGACCATTTCGCCAGATGCGCGCTTTCTATTTAAAGCTCTCGCCAGAGACGAGCCCGTGAACTTGTTGATTGTGGCTTCCGTTTGCTTTCTGACATTTAAATGTAAGGAAACACCGCAAGAATTAAGCATGTAAATGAGTAAATGTCAGAAATGTCTACGAAATATAAGTCTACATATAGGCTAGATATTAAACAATATGTAGGCGATTGGGAGCACAGACCGCATTTCTTTTGTTGTCTTTCAATGACACCAAATATATATCATGTAGTATATTGAAAACGCCTGGGTCTATATTATACATCATGTTTATAAAAACTATGAGCCTAATCCTAGGCACAGCCTTCCTCCATAAACACGTTAGCCATCCCAATAAGTCCTAAGTCGCTAGAAGCTCGTAACTTGATATTAAAAGCCTCATTTCACTGCATCGGTGACATCTGACTCTCCAGGCTTACAATTAGACTCCCAGTTTATTTCAAGCCAAGATTAAACTATGTTCAACAAATAGCACTGACATCAAGTAGGCAGCTGAGCCTTTGTAGGCTACATAGCACTGTGTAGGTTATAGCTGTGTAGACTAACATTGCGGTATTTAAGGACTATTTTAGGCCTACATTCTTTAAATAAAGATGGAAGAACAACATACAGTGAAATCCATGTATTTATTTATATATTATATTATTCTAAGTGTGTGTATATGGGTTATCTGGGTTATAAATGGGTTATAGGTCCTAATAGGCCTACGCGGACATATTCGACTGCGTCCGTTTCTTTGATCGGATGCTTTGGTTTTAAAATTAAAATGCAACGCAACACATTGAAAACGCTATGCGTGGGATATGATCAGACATGAATAGCGTTTGGTCGTGTGTAGGCCTACGTTGTAGAGCTGCGTAGTATTTATTCTGTTCATTCTGTTTAACATTTCCTGTAGGCCTATAGTGATCAAACCCGTCGACGCACTGTCATTTAAACACACACACAATATACACATAGGCCTACACAGGGATACAATTCTACAATTATACAGCCTACAGATAGAGGCATCAGATACCACGCAGCCTACACGTTGTGTTATTATTAGACCACGTTGTTTGAGCAGCGAAAAATGAAAGTTATCACCTTTACGTATAATCATGTTTAGTTTAATTTGGACTTAATCCGCATTATCTCATTTAGAGAGGCCTACGTAGTAAAATCACGGCAAATACTATGGACCTTCACCTGCATTCGGTAGGCTGTAGGGAATGTGCAAACATAGTTTAGTGTATTTGATCTCAACCCTTTAGCCCGGTCCAAGTGTACCGCAGCTGGACCCATCAGACGCGGCTGTATAACCTCATGTTTAATCCCGTCCACAACGCTCACTTAACGCGTACATCGCCACAATCAAAGCATTCTGTTGTGCAGTGTGTGGGTTGTTGTTCTGTGTGTTGCCCAGGGGCCCTCAGGCAGCACTACTGACAGACAAAGGCAGAGGGCAGTTCCGGCTCTGCAGACACTGGGGGCGCCAAAACAAAGTTAAGGTCAAGTATTCGGTGTGAAGTTGTCTAAAATCTTGCAACAACATTGGCCGGTTGTCTATTTACATCCGCACGGTTTTCTTTTAACTGCGTTATGATTGCATTTGAGCGCCTTGGAACGCATTGGAAATACCCCCGCAGTCATAGGCCTACAGTAGGATGTGCTATTTGAAGGCGCAGTAATGGTATTTTACAATTAGATCCCCAGCAAAACAATCAGAGCAACTGGAGCGCATGATGCGGAGCTGGAGGGACGCGCCGCCTGTGGAGCGAAGCTGTGTTTTATAGTGACTCTGAAAATCCAACACTGCTCACAGTTTCCTTTTTCGAGGCTATTTGCGTCATAATGTTATTTCCTCGCACGATTTGTTTTTGCACATAATATAATAACTACACACTAAAAATGTGCTTACTGTAGGCCTACTACTAATACCACTTAGGCCTATATAGTAATAACAAGTAATAGTTCAGCATCAAATTAATTATTGACCAAAAACCAAATGTATTTGTGCATTTTCCACAAAGGTTCTTTGAAATACATTTCCTCACTGAACGCTTTTACTTTGGTTTGTCTTGTAGGGAAATCCTTGCGGTATTTTGTTTAAAAGAAGAAGGAATTTTTAAAGCTGGCACGCAGGTGTTTTCAGTGTAAATCTGTAGGCCTAGTTTTCCTGTTGTCAATTTAACGTTTTGTTATTATATATATTATTCATATAAAAGCGATTCTCCACATGGGTTGGTTTATACGCATTGGGTTGTGGTGTAGTAAACGCAGGGCTAAATATAGCCTAGGAAGGCCTCGGTTTCCATTACTTTTGTCGACCGTTATCGTAGCCTGTGTTCCAGCTCTACCACGCAAAACCACACGCTGGAATGACGCGTTACGCATTTAAAATTAGGCCTAATAAATATAAACTTGTATCTGAAATAGATTTACAATTGATCAAGTCTAACTCGAGTTTGCCAAAGTCCCTGTCCAGCCCTACAAATCAAATTAGTGTTATTTTTTTAAATGTATTTCCTCTTTGTTTTTAGTTTTAAAAAAAATGTATCTGACATATTGACTATCCTACATTTTTTTTAAATAAAAATGTAAAATATACTCACAAAGAAAAACACACTCTTCACAGCTGCATGGCGGATTTGTTTTATTCAAACTGGGCTACAAGTCCTTCTCCCCGCCGAGCCGGGTCTCGACTAAAAGCTTAGTTTAACTATGAGCGCCCCTTTGTTTGTGCAATAAAATGATTTGCCTGCAGACGGTTGTTGGTGACTGCTTCATGCACATCAACCCAGACGGTCAAAGCCAGTGTGATTTTTCTGTACTTGGCAATGTAGTGCCACGTCTAACATATCATGGTGACAGTTTAAGTTTATTTGTTGGGGGGTTGAAGATACTATGCGATGCATAAAGTCTGTGCGTCGTAGTTATTTCAACTAGGAGTGCGAATGCTCTGCATCTGGAATGATAAGGTAGGAGAACAACCATTCTCATATCACCACAAACCTTATGTGTAATATGTGCTGTCTGAAATCTAAATTGTTGTATTTGTGTGTTGGATTTTAAATTACATCCATGCACCTCGAATGTGTTTGGTTTGCTTCCTTGCGTAAAATGCGTAAAGCTTCAAGCTCGATTTTGGCAAATGTAACTATTCTGGATTCTTATTTCGGCACGCGGATATGTAAATACAGCCTATTCCTTTAATATTCTTAGCTTATATTACATTTCCATTTAAATCACATTTTTCCACATCTCCCCTGTGTGTACATCCCTATAGGCAGATGCAGTACGTGTTTATAACGGATTACTATAGCAGCCAATACGGGCGCACGCGTTGTGGCCTTATTGGAGCTATTCTGCTCCAAGTTATAAGTCGAGGTCATTTTCCTGTAACCCATGGTGTCTCCTCCACAGCACACGGATTAATCCCTATACGTGGCGTGCAGGGTGCCATTTCAAGATGAAGATTACGTTACCCTAAACCCTCAATGATATATTCCAGTGGTGCTCCACACAATCCCCAGCCTCGAGCCATAGGACAAGGAGGCTGAGAGGAGTTGCCTGCACGACCACCACAACCAATGAACTCTCGTGCATGCGCCCACATGAGTTTCCGAGGACAGTTTTTAATGAGTGATATTGATATATGGTAAATTCCTCGCCCGGATCACATGACACAATTACCTCAAGAATCGATGAAGATGAATTGCAGGTCTGCCTACGTTTCCGATTTTTTCGCCTTCTCGAGTTCGCTCATCCACACGCCTATGGTGCAATCTATGGACAAAGTTTAACGCAGTCAAGCGGCCAATTCCTCTCACTATTGCGAAGGGAAGGGGAGAGATGACGGAATACGATGATCGCACCAACTGCGCTTCAAATATGTATTTGCCGAATTGTACCTATTACGTTACGGCGCCCGATTTTTCCTCAGTTACTTCCTTTTTACCGCAGACCACTACGTGTCAAATTAATTTCCCATATTCTCCCAACATAGCTCAAGTCCAACCAGTTCGCGAAGTCGCTTTTAGGGATTATGGACTGGATCACCCGAGCAAATGGCACTACAGGGGCAACTACGCGTCTTATTACTCCACGGAGGAGATCATGCAACGGGATTTAATTCAGTCTTCAGGCAGGGCGGACATGCTGTTCAAAAACGACTCCTACGGACACCACGTCGGCACGAACTCGACGTGCAATTTCCTCGCCAACGTTGGCCGCAACGGGGTCCTTCCGCAGGGGTTCGACCAGTTTTTTGAGACCCTCAACTCGGAGAAGACCCACCCGGAGCACCTAACCAAACAAAAGACAGACTCCTCGCCTGGGCCCGTGGAGGCGACAGAGAATGGGGAGACAATAAACAAACCAGAACAATCCAAAGCAGAGTCGACGGAGAACCTCAATGAAGACTCATCCCTGGACTCCGGTGACAAGATCAGCGACCAGAGTGAGTCTCGCTTTTGTTAGACAATGGACGAGTGTGTAGTAACCATGTCGGTGGGGTTTTATGTGTGGCTTTATAAGCATGCAAACCTTTTTATATCCCTATAAGATATACTTTATGGTCGCGAAGGTATTTACAATGGGAATTCGTACCAAACGCTATTTCTGCTGCACAATGATTTCTTCATCAAAACTGCAGTTTGCGTATTTGTTTAAATGCATGGCCTGTGCGTGTAAATGCAACTCGCTGTTTCTTGAGACGGTTTCCAAGGACTTAAAGAGGTAGAAAAAACGCCACACGGTTTAATGTAGGCCTACACTTCTATATAGCCCTATGAAACTCTATCGCCATTGTATATATGCCTGGTGCACATTCAGCAATATAAAAACCACCCACACCATATAAAAGCCAGGCTATGTGGAAAAGGTGCGCAATTTAAATACGATTTCTGAGTAGGACTGTGTGTGTGTGTGTATATGTGTGTGTGTGCGCGCGCAAAGGAACGTGCGTGTGAGCGCGGGAGAGATAAAAAAGGTCCGCATTTGTGTGCGTGTGCGCGCGTTCTAGTTCGCCACACGTGCACGCCTGTTGAGTCCGACCCTGAGGTTTTGTGCTGAACGTCAAAGGGCACCATTTGCACTACTTTCTACTTCGTATTTAAAGGGTTAGATTTAGGGTCACACGTTTTGGGCTTTATTTTATTTAAACCATCGTCTCGATTCTCATCCACTGTTGTTGTTGTTTTTCTCTGCGCTGCAGGTTCAACCAAATCGCGGAAGAAGCGATGCCCTTACTCCAAATACCAGATCCGAGAACTTGAACGAGAATTCTTCTTCAACGTCTACATCAACAAAGAGAAGCGCCTGCAGTTGTCCAGGATGCTGAATCTGTCCGATCGCCAGGTGAAGATCTGGTTTCAGAACAGGAGAATGAAAGAGAAAAAACTCAACCGGGACCGTCTACAGTATTTCACTGGGAATCCCTTATTTTGATGAGAAAACCCCCATGGATCAGATCATGAAGCCCTCGGTCAAAGACACAGACGGACACACGCAGGCGTTGCGTGCGGGTGGGACAGATATGGGATCAAACTCAAACATTTTTAAGACTGTCCATCCCATTGCATTTTTGGAAATTGTTCGCGTGTAACGAAAGAACACAAATGCTGTTAAACGTGGATGAATTGAGGAGATTTTTGGTGTTTGTATTAATCAACATGTAACATTTTACAAGTCTGGTATATCAGGACACATTTATTCAGTGAATTTATTTATACAAAAAAGCCCACTTGTGTATGCATTTTAAATATGCATGTGATGTATTGTGGTGTGTGAAATAAAAACATGTATTATTTAAGGCACTATACCTATACCTATGTTAGGCTATATGTAGAATAATTGTCTAACCAATAGGCCTGCATATCTTTGATTGTGTGAGGCCTACCGCTGCTCGAAGTTTGGTGAAGGCGTAGGCTATATGGCTCTTTTATTTCTTACACTGGATTGTTTGCTAAACCTTGAACCGTCTAGACAGTACAATAAAGACAGCTGTAAATGCCTAAATAAGGGGCAATTGCCTCGACCGCAAGAATACGAGCGAAGCGATTCTTTCCTGTAAGAAAGACCTTTAACTGCAGGCCGAAATTTATTTAGCGTCCTCAAGCTCGGACCTTCACTTCTTCTCACTTGACAACAAAAAGCCTAAAGTCTAAAGTCTCAAACGCCCTTTTTTTTTAATTGTCTTGTGGTAATCCCAGCTCTCGGCCTAGTCGCCAAGGACAAAGGCAAGTCTTGCCGCTGCAGTAATGATAATGATGTCTAAGCCATTGCCATGCCTACTATTCCGTCCTACAGTGTTTTGTGTGCCGTCAGGCTGAATCAATGCAATGCATACAATTAATTGTTAATTGAACCAGTGTTAACCTGTAATGTATATACAGACCTACAATTTATACAATACATTTTTGGGCCTACATATAACAGCAACACGTGGCATGTGTAGGCCTATATGTGTGTCTGGGGTTGATAGGCTTTCTGGGAGTATATTTGCGGTCAATGAAAAGTGATCATCGCTGATCATTAAAGGGATCGCTTTGCTCTAACACACGCCTTGGATGCAATAATGGGCACATAAATGAATTCTTGCGCATGAATGCCGTCCCGTCTGACATTCTGTCGTCCTTCCTCCTTCTCGCCACACGGGGGCGCAGTTGCGGCTGTTGATCAGAAGGAGATCAAATGGCTCAGTTACATTTGATACCTTGGGTATTTTTTTGCTGAAGCACACAGATGTGGATAAATAGATAGCGTAGGCCTACATACAGCTGTACAAATATATAAATATAAGCCTACATGTATATATAGGCTTATATTTGTCTTTGTATTTTTGTTGGTAGGCTATGGCGGTCTGCTTGAATAATAGGCCTAACTCTCTCTTCATGAACCCGAACGGCGATTTTATTAAATTTTTGACAGTTGAACTCTACAATTGAACGCTTTTCAGTTATTCTCATTTCAGTTCTATATTCTATATATCTCAGTGATAATGATAGTGATAATGTGTTCTGTATAAATAGTTAGGCCTATATCGGCAGGCACAGGGCGTCAAAATTAAAAGGTTGAAGTAGACTATTAGTATTAGTTAAATCACATGAATATAGACGTTTTTAAGATTCAGAAGCCTCATTCCAAGCCCTGCAAATAAATAAGCTAATAACCTTCTCCTGACCGAAGGTTATCAACAATTTGTCGCAAAATCCTTTAAGAAAAAAGTCCTTTAAGAAACACAAAGTTGTACAAAATGCATGTAACATGTTAATAAAGGTAATGCCTCAGAAATAATTACATAAATATAATTGTGAAAGAAATATTGTACTCGATTTTAAATGCTATTTTACTTTCTATTGCCTCTGAAGTTTAAAGTCAATAATAGGTCTAGTTAAATCTGGCCCCTTAAAATTGTTTAAATGTATTCTTGTTATTTAGTAATATTATAATCTCAGCCAGAATGTGTTGTAGTGAATGGGCTGAAGGGCTGAAGCTTGTTTTAAACACAATCGGTAGGCTACAAGAATAATCAGTAGGCCTATTATATTTCTTTGTTTTCATTCAGTCTAAATCGTAGCTGGCTTCTTCTTGGGACGCATAACCTGCGTTACTTTAGATGTGTTAGTTTTAGTCTCCTTCCTTAATGTGACGACAGAGAAATGTAGAACAGTTTACGTTTATGTTTCATTTGGACGCTTTTATTCAAAATGAGGCGATGAGCACAAGAACAATCAAGACATAAAAGCAACAATGCAGCAAAATGTACAAAATGTAAGAAAAACTACAACCACACAGAATGCAACCAGCAATAGGAATAGTAAAAAAGTTGCAGGTTTATTATCTTCAATTCATGATTTAAAAATAGCTTCAAAATAACAAAATAATAACAAAATAATATACTAGACTATCTACTCAAAATAAAAATACAAAATAAAATAAGAATAGGCCTACTTCAAAACAACATTAACAAATCAGTGACAATTTTATTGATTGACACAGGCATATTAAAAAATAAAAATATGTATCAATCTATCTATCATCATAGCACAAAGAAGAGAGATTACGCACTTAAATTTAAATAATGGTAGTGTTCGTTTCATCCCCATCTCAAGACGCAGGTAGGCCTATTCACTCCCTACACATCCTAGATGTCGTTAACGAGAATGAAATTGGTGCAATCCGTCCATCTTCTGTCCCCTGGATGACGGTACGGCATTACTTTTTTAACCAGCCTTAAGGAAATGATCAAAATTGAAAACGTGAAATTAGTTATGTGTTATATGTTAATCGTCCAACTAATATGAGTGCCACTCTTTAGATGTTGAATTATTCAGTAGATGCATTTGAACTTATATGATATAGATATTGATATAGCCAATTAGTCGCGTAGGCCTTATTTTTCCTACAAAATAATTCCAGAGCGATGCGCTTTTTTCCGTGTTGATGGCTGCAGCTGTCGCCTCTGCGCCATAAGTCCTGCAGCGCGTCTGCACATCCGCAACTCCAGTGCATAGGCCTACATTCATGCATTTTATTTCCCCGGAAAGGGTGATAATCAACGTCCACTTGTTTAAATGGACAGCTGATTTTCTTCTAGTCTAGGCTATTTATTTATGCATTGAACATCCGAGTTATGTTCAACTCTACGGCATGTGCTGCTACTACCTTTGGTGCTTGAACCAATTTCAAGTCCGTGTTCTAGGTGTCGCTGTTGACCACGCATCCGAGCTGCGAGTCGATGCGTCTGTGGTGGGAGAGCAGGCATGCGTCTCAAGGCCATTTTCAAATTTCATTGGTGGGCTCGTCATGTGGTAGAGAGAGGCATCCTGAGTTTGCACGGAGATTGTTTTCCTAGATATGTCAGCTTACAACGGACATCTCCCTCCTCTATAGACCTCCAATCCAAACATGTCTTTTTCCAGTAGCTCTCCGGCGGCGAACCCGTTTCTGGTGGACTCGTTAATCGGTGCTTGTCGGACGGATAGCTTTTACGCAAACAGCGGGGTGTACATGTCTTCTGGTGCAGACATGGGAACTTACGGAATGCAAACCTGTGGACTTCTACCGTCTTTCGGCAAAAGAGGGGAGGTGAACCACCAAAACATGGGGATGAATGTCCACTCGTACATACCTCAGCTAGATAACTGGACTGACCCGAACCGATCCTGCAGGCTAGAGCCAAACATCAGTCAGATATCCAGTGTTACGTTTCCACAGAGCATAAAGACAGAAAGCAACTGCTGCATGTACTCCGATAAGAGAGCAAAAGTGAGCTCCTCGGATGTCCCCACATACTCGAACCTCATCCCCGAGCCGTGTCCGGTGGAGGGTCCAGAGATACCGGTTCCTGGGTATTTCAGGTTGAGCCAAACTTACGCGAGTGGAAAGCACCAGGATTACTGTCACGACACGCCAAGTCCAAACACCACGTTGATGCAACTCAACCAAGTCGTGGCTCCCAAGTCGCATTCGTCTTACGCCGAGGTGGACAAGACGGCGGAACATTCGCCACAGAACCGCGAAACCTCAAGAACGCCGAATCCCGTCGAGAGTCCTGCAGACACCAAGTCCTGCAGCGCGGAGGAGAAGAAGGAGTCCTCTGTGTCCTGCAGCCCCGAGTTATCACAGAAGGAAACGAAAGGTGGGTAGACTACAATAAAAGCTTTGATTGCGTGCTGGTGCAAGATGAACGTTTCGGCATCATAAAAGCCGGTATAAAACACAAACAACCCTTAAGTCGTAATGTTTAATGAGAGTCTTCCTCAAGCTGCCGGAACATGCATGCTTTTACCATGCAGCAGCGGGTTGCTTTATATTTTATTTTTTACATTAGTTAGGCTCTATTGGTCTTATATTTGACTTAAACGTTGTAATTATTGATGCGGTGTTGTTGTGCAATTTTGCTGACAGGCTAATTGAATATTGTGTTTAACTCACATTTGGATATCAGTGGGACTTGAATTAATTAATAAGCTGCAGTTTATGCCGCAATGATGTTGTTGCCCTATTTGGACTCAAATGTGAACTGTAGGCTAATCCTTCTGTGTTTTTTGTATATTCTTATCTTAAATGTAATATAACGAATTTATAGGCCGATATACGTTTAGACTTTAAAAAGTTCAAAATGTCTTGGACATATGGACAAGGAAAAGTATTATTCAGGGGTTAAGCTGTAGTACTGTCACAGCATAGTGGCCGGAGATATACCCTGCAAATAAACTAATTACCTCATTGTTAATTCATGCTGCTACATGCAGGGACTTAACCAGTGGTTCCGGTTTTTTGTGCAATAGTAGAGTCCTAATTAATGTAGGACGCACTACATTACCTTCTGCATTATTTATCTCGCCATCACTGAGGACCACAAAACCATCTCAGTAAAATGTGTTGGATGCGAAATTCTAATGTATGTTTGTGCAATTCTTCATGTTTTTCAGAGTTTAACAACGATGCCCCCACGAGCAACTGGCTGACCGCAAAAAGTGGGCGAAAGAAACGGTGTCCCTACACCAAACACCAGACTTTGGAGCTGGAGAAGGAGTTCCTCTTCAACATGTATCTGACCCGAGAGCGCCGCCTAGAGATCAGCAAGTGCGTGAACCTGAGCGACAGGCAGGTCAAGATCTGGTTCCAGAACCGCAGGATGAAGCTGAAGAAAATGAGCAGGGAAAACCGCATCCGAGAACTTACCTCAAATCTCACCTTTTCGTGAGCTTGATCCCGTGGTCCTCTACGTGTTCCGCTGTCTCTCATCTCCTGTTAGGCTCCACACGATACTCTAGCGTTAGTATCAGCATCATCATTTTTTAATGTGAACGAAACTGTGATTGTAGATCTGGGTGTTTTTGGTAAACATTTGGTTGCATTACTTATTATCGGTATATTTTATTACAGGGTAATTTTTACGTCTTAAATTATTGAGCATATTGTTTTGCTTTGTTTCCGTTATCAGTAGAAATTGCTATTTTACTGTGAAGAAGATGTCGCAGTAGCGACCTATTGGGAATGAACATTATCATTTCACACACACGAAAAAAGCACATTTAGCGTCGTGTAGGCCTGTAGGTTGTTTTGTTCTTAAGTAAGCCTATATACGCAAGCCAATTGCTCCATTGCGAAAATGTTTCTATAGGCAAGTGGCTCTAAGTGTATTCATTTGTGTTGCATGTTTGTGGCATGGATCCTGCAATAAACAGACTGTCCAAAAGGTTGCATCTAGTCTGACTGTTTTCGTTTTCGCCTGTATTTGAGCTTTTGTCAGAAACCTTCAAAATCACTCTAGCGCCCAGGGTCGTGTTACTTTGTAATTGGTAAAAGGTGTAGACTACGTTATAGCAAATCATAGAAAAGGAAAATGTGTTAAATTGTGTTTTTTCCTCTGTGGGCCATTTTTGAATTTGTTCAGATAGGAAAATCAATGCTGATTTTTTCAACGAGCCTTAATGCCCAATTACGATCACATTTAAGTTATTTGTCCTTGGTTATTTTATACGATTACCATGCGGTGATGAACTACAAAAAAGCTTTCTTAATTCATAAACGGATAAACCGATTCTACTACAGGCCTATGTAGGCCAGACGCACAACATCAAATAGGCAATTGAGCGGCTTCAGTGTCACATTACCCCAAGTTATGATCAGATATATGATCAGATTTAGGATCAGATATAGGATCAGATATATGGATCAGATATATGATCAGATATATGATCAGATGATCAGATAAACCGCCTAAGAGCGTCAGCTGCATCGCACGCAGTTCCCACTGCGGGATCATTATTTTATCGGCGTGTGAAGAACGCCTGGTTCACCGATATTTAATCTAAAAGTAAGATTACATTCACACTTGTTTCACCAACACCAAGTAATGTGTGATGAAGCATTTAGGACTAAAGTAGGCTAAGTGAGATAAAATAAAGTTTATGTAATGGGGATAGGAATTCGTGTGACCGGTATTTATCCTCTATCTATCCTATAAGTAGGCCTACAGTTCTTAGAAAGGAATGGATCCTTTCTGAGAAATCAATTCCCAACACTCAAATAGTGCTTACATTATTTAATGTTCGCTGTACATACATACACAGATTAACTATACATTAACTAGACATTGCACGAAAGTTAGACTAGGCCTACATCAAACATTATAGGCCTACTATTATAACTTTAAAAGCCTGTTATATATGTAATTATACATACTATAACATGGTTTAACAATAGCATTTGTAGTGTAAATTTACTTGACATTAACAACAAAATAGTACCATCCACTGCGAGCTTCGTTATCCCTCCATCAGGTTGAAAAATATTGTTAAGATCGTAGAAAAAAAACGAAAAATAAAAATAAAGCTGTCAGTTGGTCTTAAAATTAAATAATGTACAATTTCTAAAATGTGACCTTTCAAACATCAATCCACATACGGACTTTGTTTCTGCGACTCGTTTTTATTAAGGGCGTGTAATCACACGCACCTCATAAAGAATATTGATACGTTAAGCCCTTATTACGCTCATTTAAAAGGATGCAAACGCTACACGGATGCTGCCCCCGCTTAGCACAAATATGAAATCCATAAAGAAATTATTCACTTAATAGAAATGAACAATATATAGGCCCAGGCCTATAGGTAGGCCTACACAACAATATGGACGAAAATGGCGTCTGCTATTTTACAACATGTTATTACATTTATTTTACGAGGGCTACGTCGTCTATAAACCATTTTACTAGAGCAAGGCTGGTCGTGACAATTGCATGAGTTTCCTCAGCTGATCCAACATTAAGGATAACTTTATATGATGTTATAACCTGGGTTTTATCATTGGAAGTAGCCTGGCTTTGTCTTCAAGCACACCAAAAAACCGGAAAGCATTTTAAATTCGATCCCACATGTTCACCAGGCCTGAATCCTACACGAGTAGGCCTAATAGTGTGCGTATATTTTGGGAAATGAAAAGCAGAGTAAAGCATGGCGCTATTAGCGGACTGATTTATTCGCTGTATTGGTAAATATGACCACGTGACACATGTAACCAATCCCAGTAGATGAGGCCAGCAAAATACTACGATTGTTCCGAGGGACGCTTCCCGTAACAGAGTAACCTTTTATATGAGTAAGAAGAAGATCAAACATGTCCACCAGTAGCACCCTGGGTAACTGTTATGTCGAATCCATCATGGGCCACGACGCGGAGGACGCGTACGGCGCGCGTTTTATCCAAGGTCCGCACACGGTGACCTCAAGGCCGTCAGGTGCCGCCGGCGGGGACCACGGCGACTTCTCCTCCTGCAATTTCGCCCCCAAGTCGGCCGTGTTCCCGTCGTCCTGGTCCTCCGTCCACCCGCAGGCTCTGTCGGGGATCTACCATCCGTACGCGCACCACCAGCCGCACCTCTCCGCCGCGGACAGCAGATACGTCCGGTCGTGGATAGACCCCCCCATCTCCACCCACGTCTCGTTCTCCGGGGGTGGCGGCGGCGCGGGCTTCCACCCGTCCACCGGTCGTCCGTACGGAGCCAAGCCCGAGATAAGCGTCGTCCCGGCGGCGAAGAGCGGCGGCGAGTGCGGACCCGCGGACCCCTTCGAGTCCCGGGATCAGCCTCGTCCCGGGATCGCAGAGGATTTCGCGTGCGGGGCAGTAGGATCCGAAAGCAACGAAAAAACGCCGAAGGAGAACATT
>OMKN01011670.1:9310-25892 GCA_900302345.1 Melanonus zugmayeri | reverse complement strand
GAAGGAGAACATTGGAAGTGATCTTTCGAGCCACAGCGAGCCAAAAGAAGAGAAACAACAACTTGACCCAAGTAAGTAAACGAAATAGCCCTGTTGATTTACAACCCTAGAACTGTACGAGCTGGGTGTGTAAAACCCGGAGGCTTTACTAACCTATAAAAGTGTCTCGGCTTGGGAACAACTCTTGAACTATTGCAACTATGGAATAGCATTATACTCAGTCTATAGTCATTTCAAACATTTACACAAACACACCCACACTCTGTATCTTTCTATCTCCCCCCTTTCCAGACAACCCAGCAGCAAACTGGATTCACGCTCGTTCGACCAGAAAGAAGCGATGCCCCTACACCAAATATCAGACTCTAGAGCTGGAGAAAGAGTTCCTATACAACATGTATCTGACCAGGGACCGGCGGTATGAGGTGGCCCGTATACTCAGTTTAACCGAGAGACAGGTGAAAATATGGTTCCAGAACAGAAGGATGAAGATGAAGAAGATGAACAGGGAGAGGAACAGCAAGGAGCATTTGTGATTGTGTTTCATTCTCGCACATCTGATGTTTTATTGCGCTTTTGTAATTGCATTGTCTTGACTTGGTGTGTCCACTGACCACGGGGTCTGTTCACATGTAGCCTACATGTAGGCTACCTAGGAGGTCAGAACGGATAACACAAACAAAACAAATGCACCATTATAAGACGGTTTCCAATACTTGTGTCCTAATTCGCCAAACGCAATTAAGGGACACTTCTTGATAACTAACTTGATCATTGAAAATGCATTTAACAAAAAGCAAATAAATATTACTTTTCATTTAATTTCAAATGAGGATGTATTGAGGGTCAATTTTAAAATCCGGGTTGGAAGTTGTAAATTGCTGTAAAAATGTTAATTATAGTGTATAGTTTGAAGGCCTTTCAAATGAGAGGTAATTGTACGACACGCCTGCGTTTTCTGTTCCTGTTTTTTGAAAGACGTGAGACACGAGAACAAGTAGACAACGTTTTAAAAAAAATGCTTCAATAAATACTTTTATGCTGTACATTTTAAGTGTATTTATTATATTTTACAAAGCAATTGTCAGCAACATAGATTCGTCTAAATGTGGGTTGATTTCGGATCGTGGTCATTTTTTATTTTATTTCTTTCTATTTGTGTTGGTCGAGGCCTACTTTAATCCAGGGAGAGCTATTAAAAGTGATCAAATTGTTGGTAGGCCTACAACAGCTAACTGCATTCTTATATACAAAAAATATAGGCCTACTTGAAATTCGTATGGTAAACGCTTTGTTTCTGCGGTAGTTTTTTGTCCAGGGTCAGGATGGACGTCCAGCCCTTAGGTTCAAAAAGTGGACTTGATTTGAAACAGAGAGTAACGTAATAAAGTGTTTACGATTGGGAGAGGTGTGCGGGGATTTAACAATTTATTGTTCAACTTGTACGAATTACTTTAAAGCAGGAAGAACCGGGGTATAATAAACCTATAGAAATGGCTAGACGTCTGGCCTAAATTAGTTTATGGTCGAGGCCAGTAATTACAACCGTCCTTTGAAAAGCTCTTTCCTGTGTGTTTGCTTCTCTTGCTGACAAACAGAAATTGAGACACTTTTCTATAGGGTGTCTGGGTCGATGAATTGTTCTTGTGACACAGAAGAAATCACTTCCACCGTTGGTCACGTTTATTCATCAAATGCATTCCTCGTTGATGGGGAAAAACTTCACTTTGACTGCTGCCTGCTGTCATTTTCTGTTTGGTCATTTTTTGCATAAAAGCAACCGATTACAAACAACAGAAACGTCTTCAACACGGTCTCTCCAGCCTCAATGGTTTATCTTTGTTAATATCACAAGCAAACATGTTTGTTTTTTTAAAACTTTAATATATGCATAACTAATAACTGGAGCGCATGGTTATTGATTAGCCTATGCTATTATAAAAAGAAAAACAAATAAATCGATGGGAGGCCAGGTTATATATGATACATAAGTCAGTCCATTTACTCAGAGTAGCTGACGCCTGCATGCCGTCCTATGGGCGCTAGGGGGCGACGTTGTACCTTTGCAGTGACAGTAGGCCTACACCAGGGAGCAGTTTTACATGCACCAGTCATTAAATACATAAGCCTACATTAAGAATATGGCTAGAAAAATAAATAAAGCTTAACCATATCCGAACCGTTAAAATAAACTAGGTCACAACAACCACAAGGAAGTCTGAATCAAGAGAATCGACGATTTGATTGAGTTTAAATAGAAGACATTATTTAGAGAATGGACAAATACTGAAAACCGCCATGGAAAAAACATGGCCCACCAACTCCAGATTGGTTTTGGTGCCATTTTTCACAAATTACAGGCCTAACATGAGAACAATGCCAAGAAACCAAATCCACACTGTGCCTACCTCGTGATATGAATATGCTGCAAATATATTATTTTCTTATGCAACTACTATGATGCTCGTTGCATCATATGACCTGATGAAAACACAACACAAATACCTTACAAATTCAAATAGGAATCTGTTTCCACGCGGTTTGAAAGGAAACGTAGTTGCGCCCTGCGGCCGGAGGGGGCGCTGTATTACGGCCTATAATAAACAAACAAATAACCTTTGTGATTGACTTGGGGCTATTTTGTCATTATTGCGCTCACGAAGGGGTTCTATATATGTTAATGGTCCTAGGCTTTATGAGCTGATGTTTTGCATATAGGCCCACAAAGTCTACAACGCTCCTGCAAACAAGAGAATAGGCCTATAAATACAACCTATAGGCTTCATACGTGAGTGGAAGATTATATTATTGATTCTTTACAGGCGTGAGTGAACTTGTTAAATGTTCCATCGTTGCATCTTCATTGCGTCTCCTATTGGTGTTTGGGGTCGTGTCCCTGCATGAAATGCGAGCGTGTACATGTTTAGAATAGTGGAAGCCTTTATATAGGCCACCTTGCTCAGCAACAATACACACACACACACACACACACACACACACACACACACACACCACCCAGACACACACAAGCACACACACGCACACACACACACACACACGCACGCAGTAGTGCCCTTATTTAACTTTGAGCGTGGGGCCAAAATTGCTTCAAAATTATGACGACGTTCGACTGTTTATTGGCTGGTTATTTGATTATTATTGGCTGGCCTAATTGTGTTATCGTGTGTCTTTATTTACATGTTGTTTGCCTATCTATTACATAGATATTTAGAACTATAATAGGCATACAGTAGGCTATGTTAACCAATACAAATGGTGTGTAACCACAATTGAACTGGATCAAAAAAGATCTACAATTTGCTAAAAATATCGTCAAATTAAATATCATAAATAACAAATATATTTCGACAGCTAAAAACATGAGCATTAAATCTGGACTTTTGAACACTTGAAAGAAGACGATCAATACAGGTCTGATCTATCGAGGAAGTTATGGAATATATAGGATTTTAATCTCTCTCATAGTGTGGACATTGGAGAGGCCTTTTGGAAATGTTGCATATATTTTATATTTATTTTATTTATATATTGTTTTCCAATGTTAAAATAAGTTTACAGTTTAAAATAAGATCACAGGCCCACAGGCCTACACAGGGGTGTTTAGTTCACCCCATAATGATAAAAGCCGAACAAACCATGTTGATATCTGAGCTATCTGTGTAAACCTCGAATATCTCGAAAAAGTTAAAAAGGCAATTTAATGCTTCCTGCTATTAAAACAGAGCGAAGCTAACATGCTATGTGCATTCTTTCGGCTCCTTTTACCTTAATCCGATATCTGTACCAAACCCCTTACACACACACACACACACACACACGCCTGTAAATAGGCCTTTATTTTTGTTCATTAATACAAATAAATATTAATGGTTTATTAATAAAAAAAACGTGCCATTAATTTAACAACTAAACTACATTCATACGATTTGGTTTTTCAAATAAATAAAATACAATTAGCTTCACCAACAATGAGCATCATGTCTCAGAGTCACCTTGAGCCACACGGTTCTCTTCCCGATCAAAGGAAATGGCCAATATGTTAGAGTCTGTCTTCATTTCAGCTGTCGGCCATTCGTGTGAACTGTGCGTGCAGCATATTATGGACTTAAACAACTGGTAGACCTACTTAGACTAGTAGGCTACGGGACACGTTTTATCCATTACTTGTTCTTTACAGTAAGAACACAACATAGGCCTAATGGGTCGATAAATAATTGGCCTATGGGCCTATGTAGGAACTCATTTGGATTATTTTAATATAGCCTAATTAAGTAGCCTAAAATCTAATGGAAATACAAGTCTATCAATATTACTAAAATATGTCTATGAATGAGGGATTGAATACGATTGTGGGTGCGAGTCTGCTAATAATCTTAGAGTAATTAGGATATATTAGTATTTTAAATGACGAACGTTATTCTGCAGGCCTTTATTCTATATTTGTATTTTTTTCGCAATGAATACAAATGTTAACATTAGTCTAATAGGCCTATGTGCTCTTTCTGTGGTTCACGATGGTCTAAAATGCAAAGCTTCCGACAAACAAAATGAAGGCCTATGTTTTTAAATATGTCTTTTAAATATGTCTTTTAATTATGTCCCCTTTATAATGCATTGAGGAGACTACGTTGTGTCGCAACGACAACACAACGACCTTCTCTATGTAACAGAAAAACCGTTTCAACCAAGTGAATGTGACTTTGAATAATTAGGCCTACATAATGAAAAAATAAGAATTGTGTTTAAATGTGTTTTAAAGGTTAAATGTGTGTTAAGATCGACTGCTTGACGAACAAACAAATAAGAATGCGAACTGATTTGCGCGAATTCGTGGAAGACGTGGGATTTAACATGATTCATATCTTATCGCATTTCTAAGCAGCATATTTCAGAAACAAGTTACAACACATGTTGGGTTGTGTTTACTGCTTATACAATGAAAAAGAAGATCTTGTAAAAAAAATAACTCTTTTTAAATAACTTACAAGAATTCCTTTAAGGATTCCTAACAAAAGAAATTATTTCCGTGCTTCTTTTTTTTCTCAAGAGAACACAGAGCAGCATCTGCTATTATGTGCAAAGATGGGGAGAATTGCTGCAGTCCAAATTCCTTTTTGTAAGACGACAATTTACAACTTGGCAATAAACCTTTTTTATGTGCTTCCATCGCCTGTCATTGGATGCCACTGGTCATGTGTGAGAGGCAAACGTTTTCATGGCCCTTTTCCTGATTTCCCAGGCGATTTTCCCCACCGCATTCTTTCTCTATGGCGTCCAAACCAATAGTCGGTGTCCCTTGTCTGCAGTCTTAAAAAAAATCCCCTGTCATTCGTTTTCGTGGAAGAACCGAGCCGCCCAAAAATGCGACACTGCGGTGGCCATCGGGTCGGTTCCTCGCCGGAGGAAGATTTCAACGTGACCTCTGCTGTGAGAAAAATGAGAAAAGCATTAAGTTCGCAGAGCTTCATCCGAATGCATCGCCCAGACCCTGTGAGGACAGATATGGATTACCCACCGTCTATTGGTAAGCATTTTGTGTCGTGCTTTTGCATGTTTGTGAACTGTTGTGCATCTCGTAGTAAATTATCTCGTTTTGGAAAACTTGGAGTGGCTGATGGTGCGTTTTGAATGAATTGCAATCAATTAGTAAAGAACACCTCGTCAAAATGTTTCGAAATTAGCTCAAAGTCGACTAAATTATGCCATAATGGTCTACATTAATGTCATAACACATCTGAGAATGAGATGTTATATATGTATATGTATATGTATATATGTATATATATGTTATATAGACCCTACTGTTCAGAATTGCCCTTCCAGAAATCTCCAAACGCATAATGGAAGAGGCTGCATACAGTTTATTCAGGCGATGTGGTCACGAAATTATCTACGAGGTACAATATTATGAATCCATATTCTGTCATTAACTCCCTTTGGTTTCCTGGTGACATCACTGCAAAAGAGAATGGCCTTCCGGTCGGCTAAACAGTCTTATCTGTATAGGAAACCATGCAACAATAATCTATATTCTGCATTCTGTGAAGAAATGTAGTGGCTTTAGTATAAGCTGGGGTTTGGTAGTTGTTTGCAGCTATAGGCGACTTGGAACCGAGCGAACAAAGACAGTATTTCACTGCAGCCTGACAGGCAGCTGCGAAAGTATTTACAACCTTACTGCAATGCGGCAAAATGGAAGCCGCAGGAGATTGCAGATATAATAACGAGGAGAAAAACAGAATGCAGACACACAGTGTACGTCCTCTCTAATCTCATGTTAGGTTACATATAGACTGACATACTAACATGTGGCCTATGCATATTCTAAGTCCATTTGGGCTGTAATCACAGTCGTGTCTTTTGTCAACCAAGCCTTGTTTGCATGTTGAAGACTAGTAGGCCTACAATAACCACGGGTTACCTACATTCTGGTAGGGATGCCTTTGGTTATTATATCAAGTTTTTTTCTTTCTTTTCTAGACCCATTTATTTTCAGTTTATTCTGTATAGAATATACTTAAATGTTTTCGTTTGGTCTCTAGACTAAGGAACATTATATTATGATTATTATTATTATTATTATTAATATTATTATTATTACTACTGTCTTGAGTAACTCTGTTTCATTGAGTTGACTTTGATTGATTTTATTTTAATTTCCTGAGCAACAAGTTTGGCCTGTTTGTGTTTGTGGGCCTTCTGTGATGAATGAGCTGAGAGGCCGCGGACGCGCCAGCAGGAGGCGCTGTTGCCCAACACTCAGTTCAGCGCCTCCTCATTTTAAAACTATTTAACTTGCCGGTTATATTGTACTGCGATTGACTGCCTCCAAGTCATAGGTTGTAATCTATGTGTAGATATGTATACTTAGAGCCCGAATGGCACTGAAAATTCGTGTTTTAAGAGGATGTGAATACAAGAGCTTTCAACTTGAAAACACATCTGAATGGATGCAGGATGTTAGATGAGCTCAGTTCTGGATGTGTTATTCGTTTTATGTTTTTGTTTGAAACCATTTTAGCAAATGTTTCAAGAGAGAGAGTGCAAAAAAACGACTGATGCGTGTTAAGGCTGAGCAGGAAGTGTGTGTTGGGTTCATATCCCCCCTGGTTTAAAATATCAAATCCCCCACAGAGGTCTCTATTATCACAGATATGAGCTGACGTCACTCCTCCAACCGGTGCAAAGGAAACACCATATTAGGATATTTTAGGTCTGTCAAAAAGAAAATATTTTTATATAATATTTATATTATTATATTTTTGACAGACTACCTAAAATATCCTAATATGGTCTTTCCTTTGCACCAGTTGGAGGAGTGACGTCAGCTTATATCTGTGATAATAATAATCCACCACAGAGGTCTCTCTATTATCACATAATAGTAACATAATATTATTAGGATGTTTTGCCTCTCTATGACAACTATGGCCAAATAGACATATTTACACACAGCCTTAACGTCACTATTACGCTCCTGTAAATAATGCTGCACATTTATGACTATTAGGCTCAAACTAGTGTTATAGAGTTTGGATAACAGGGAGATATGATGTTACCTGAAAGCATAATTAGAGGATGAAAGCTGATGATAGAAGATGTGTAGGTATATATCACACCTGTATATCACACACACGCACACACACACACACTCTTTATAACACTTGTAAGACTATATTGTCAATACACATTCTTGACCAGTGAGAGGCGGGGCATAAATGGAGGCCTAGCCTACATTCACATTAAGTAGTTGATCAATTGATGCAAACATGATGACTTCAAGCAGGAATAAACAGAGACAGCCCTAACAAGAATAACCATAACCTATATAAAAAAAATATATATAAATAAATAAAATACAAATAATCAATAAATGAATGAAAACGTGTCAAATTTCACAATAGGATTCAGAACTACAGTAGGTTACAGTATGAAGTAGGCTTATTTCAGGCGGAATTCTGCCAAGTATTCCCTTGCTGTTCTGTATGTGGGTTGCTTGTCCCCGGTGACATCACGGTAGGCCTAATCGGTGTTATTCAATAACTGCAACTTTGAGGATTATTTATGGCCCGGCGGCGCGCTGTGAATGGCTGTAGGTGAACACGTGACGCCATTAAAGTTTGTTTTATGGCCTCGGACCTGACAAGCCCAAATATAATTCTGGATGTGTATTAGTGAGCCCGTACGGATGGCGGGGAATAGAGCTTTAGACTTGTGTGTGCAGCTGCCAAAACGGATTTTTAGCACAATATGGATGCGTTTGTTCCCCCGCAACTTCCACGAGCGTCGCGGTGAGTTCTGCGTCTCCGTGATTCGGTGTCACGGCTGGTGATGTCATCAGCACCGGGTTATATTATGGGAATGTGTCGGGAAACCGGGAGAACCGTGTATTCGTGTGGGCTATGCAGAAAGAGAGACCTTACCGGGTCCTGGTAAAAAAAAATGTTTTAATTTTATTTCGATGATAAAGTGATGCCCTTATCCCTGAAAGGTTTATAGCGTTTGATCCGTGCTGTAGGCCTACTCTGGGTGCTGAACGAGATCTGTGGCCTGTGGCCTTTTCATCATCTCATATTTCAGCTGAGTGGGATCGAAAGCTATGTGTTTAATATTTCACACTACTAGGCCTACAGTCAGATATTCTCCTGTACTGTCATACAACAGTGTCATGCTAAACTGGTTTGAGTCCCAATTCAAACCTGCCCATTTAGAGAGATAGTTTATAAATAATGTTTAAAATAGAGAGTAGAACTAAACCATCCATACTGGTAATGCATATGGATCAGGTATGTTTAATGGATGAATCATTATTTGCTATCGTCTCTATGCTTAGTGGAGACACACATTTTTCATTTAAAAAGTATAACAATAATAATAATCATCACAATAATAATATTATTAATAATAATAATCCTTTAATAGAGCATTAGGCTATATCTCTGTTATATCTGTTATCTGCCCGTTGAAAAACATAACTATAGGTAGGCCTAACAATTAACAATTGTCCTAATTGGAAGCCTGGTTGAGCCGCCTGCTGACCACGTCCTCTCTCTGTTTACACCAATAGAAAGAGAAAGAGAGACTTTATCAGGCTTTTGTTCGGACAAGTCTGCGCTTCAACTTTGACCCGAGCTGCAGGCTGCAGGGAAGGTGAACGTCGTGTCAAAGGCGTCTTATTGTAATAAGCTGCTCACAAGGAAACGAATTTCAACAAATGGGACACAAATAGGCTGGGATCAACCATAACCCTGCATTCATATTTCAATAACGAAATGTTAGAATATGTATCGTTCAAGTGGGAAAGGTCTACTGTACGACCTGGTTTAAACGTAGGCCTCTGTTCAGTGGTGTAGGCCAACATTTTTAGAATTTATCAAGCTAAAAATTATTAGGTTTTGATTGGCATTGCCAAGCTTTATCCTCACATGTAGTCCACATGTAATACAATGTGTTATTGCCTGAAGGAATATCGTTCATAACCATTTTTCCAACATGCAAGAACATCCACACAGGTCAATTCTGACCTGTTTAATATCTTTCCTATATTCCCATCTTAAACTATCCTTCCTCAACACACTTGAGAAAGCCTACCTAACGCCTGGAGAATGAAGACAAATGAAGTAGCCTGCTGTTAGGCCTACATCACAACATATTCCTAACCTCACTTTTGTGTTGTCTTGTATTGGGCTACGTGTATTTAATGTTCTGGACCCTAACATGAAATAAGAACAGGGGGTCTAGGGTTGGGATAAGAGAAGCCACACATTTCAGCCATAGGCTATTATTTTGGGGGTTTTGTAATGAAAGAGTCGTGGTTCCTCCTGAGTTCATTAGGACGTGGTCAACTTTTGCACTCTTTCAGCTGCTCTTTTCAGTCAGTGCAAAAGTAATTAAACTTTTTGATATTTGTGTTAATGATTTTGTTTGACCTCTGTGGCCCTCATATTTTATTAGTCCCGTCCACATTTTAAAGTCAATGAGTTTAATTCACTCACAAAAGGTTTTCTTATTTGCAAAAAGGTATTTTTTAACATAAAAGTGGACTTGCTCAGCATATGCTGTACAGTAAGAAATACAGGCATCAATGCAGCACCGCCATAATATATATTCAGATCGATATGTCTTCATACCTTATATCTTATCTATCTATCAACAAGCACCTGATGCTGATGAGCAGGATCCCAATACGTGTCAGTGCTTGCTATTCGCTGCTGTAGGCCTAATTATGTAACCTAATGGATTCTTGTTAAACATGTTTTGGCAGGACGTTATGATGACGTTATTTTTATTTTTTTAAGTCTAACCACTCAGTTGGTCTTCCGTCGTCCATATATACCCTGTAGAACCGAATTTGTGTGATGAAACCAGAGTCACAGATTCGATTCTAGGGGAGTCTATGGTCGATGAAAAAACTTCGATTTATTGATTGCTTGGTGTCCAATTAGCGCTTCTCGCTTGACGCAGCCCAGCCTATCAGACGTCTCAGCTCATCCCTCATCTGTAAACGGTTGGGTTATAAACACACTGGAACCTAACGTGTACACATTATTAACAGTATTTAGGCCTATACTGTATAACAATGGTGAATGATAGGCCTATCGCCAAGGGATATGGGCTTATCGCTATATTTGGTCGGCCTACGAAATGGAAAGCCAATGTCAAATAACACCATGGGCAGAAAAAACCGACACATTCCCCACGATCACAGAACATAGGCCTAATGGTGTTATCTTTTCATGATTTAATTTGGGCTGGTTTTCACTCGGGAGATGTTCCCATCAGCGTCGCTTCTGTCCCGTCCTGATGGCATTGATTGCGGACGGGCATCCAGAAGTCGTCTGTGACAGTGCGCTTGAAAGGAGGCGAGCAGATGAAGGGATGAGATTCGTGTAACTTTTGGATGACCCCTTCTCCACAAAGACAGCGCTCATCAATTGTCCTCCGTCATTATTCCCCTCTTTTATGCCTCAAGGCTTTTGTAGCTTTTGTTTGTGTCTCTCTGTCGACCTCCAGCATTTCAGTCGGACGGTGTTTAAGCCAAACATATTCTTACATGCGAGAAAAAAAAACCTAAAGTAAAGTGGTGTGAATGCTGTGTATTAATTATTGTTGGTTATACTGAAGTGCTGCATGGGGTTATGAATATGTCTTGATACTATGGGGCTATATCGTCCCATTATTGCTTTAACATTGTTTTTACTTTCCAAATGCATTTAGTGAAACCACGAGAGCATAAATTGTTCAGAATAGTTGAATTTCACTCTAAACATAGTTACATAAAATTGCTTTTATGTGTATGTTTACTCGTTTATGGGATTGCAACCCCTCTATTGGCTGACATGGTCACATGGTCTGCTAACTTTATTCAGTTGACACCAAGTAGGAGGGCTTTATGGAGGGTGGAAAAAAGACAACTCGAGAAAAATTAGTATTTTCTACCTTCAGAAATTAATGGCCATGAGTTCGTATATGGTGAACTCTAAATATGTGGATCCAAAATTTCCTCCTTGCGAGGAATATTCACAGAATAACTATATATCCGACCAGGGCTCGGACTTCTTCAGTCCAGCGCAGGACACAGACTTTCAGCAGCACCCAGGACTCTACCCAGCTCGGCCAAACTACGCGGATCAGCCCTACAGCTGCAGCCCTGTGCAGGACGCGTCCACCGCCGCGTCTCGGGGTCATGTGCACCACGACACAGCCAGCCACCCCAGCCCGTTCACCAGTGGCCAGGATGAGCAGTGCTCCCCGGTCCAAATGACTGGTCCCCGGACTTGTGGGCAGCAGCAAAACACAAAGAGCCAAAATGGGATACAAGCCAAGCAGCCTGCAGTAGTTTATCCCTGGATGAAGAAAGTCCACGTAACTACTGGTAAGATTTCTTCTGTTTCCATGTATATTTTTGGTGACCGGCCGAGGGTTCTACCATTTTAAAGGACTTGAGAATTCATCAGTGTAATATTTATGGGTGTCTTTGAAGGCCTCACCAATTACACAAGTCATAAATTTTTATTGCTCAGGAAATAGGGCACTGGGTCTCTGCGCTCTTAAAGCGCTCCTGGCTGATTATAATCGTATTCAGGTGAAATACTTGGAGGGAGAAAAAAAGAGATACTGTAGGCCTACAGTTACATTCAATCCCTGGACTCGTGGTGGTGTGGGTCTAAAGTTTGGGAGAGTGTAAATATTCAAGCTGTGTTGCTTTTTGTGATAGTGACATTTGGCCACCTTTGTGTTTGTTTCCCACAGTGAAGCCGGATTACACAGGATCCGAACCCAAGCGGTCCAGAACCGCCTACACCAGACAGCAGGTTTTGGAACTTGAGAAGGAATTTCATTTTAACAGGTATCTGACTCGACGGCGACGGATTGAGATCGCACACACTCTCTGTCTCTCGGAGCGCCAGATCAAAATCTGGTTTCAGAACAGAAGAATGAAATGGAAGAAAGATCACAAACTACCGAATACAAAGGGCAGGTCTGCGCCGGCGCCCCCCCATATGCAAAGTATTCCGAAGGATAACCAGACTGATATCACAACTTTATAAAGTGGAGTTCGATTAACTGTACATTATACAAAGATTGTGTTTGCCTTTTGCATGGACCTTTCGTTTTAAGCCATTTCTATTCAACGAACTAATGACCCAAGAGGAGATTCACCCGAATAGAGTCAGAAATCAATCCTGTTCAACCAAGGTACGCAAATCGGGCCTGTTTTAGAAGTTTGAATCCTCACATGGGCACAGTATAACGAAACAAACTTTGGATTTTGGAAATATATATAAAAAAATACATTTTATCACCGACTTTATTGAAAGTAGTCACTCGTGTTCTTTCCACGTCTGCTCGAAGCGTGGGCTTACATTTTGTTTCCTTCAAATTATAGGCCTACATTTAAAATATATATTTTTCTGAAATGGAAATACTCCATACTTAACGAAATATACTTGAAACATTTTTAAGTTGCATCACAACTCAGAAACGCAGTTTCGTAAGTCCGAAATAGGCCTCACTTTAATCGTTTCTATGTCGTTTAATTTATTTTGTACTACAAAGCATTGAATAATTGAGAAATATTGCCCAAACATTCCGATGATATTCGTATCTGAATCCGTTCTGAGTGCCCTTAATCCGTTAATCTCTCTGACATCTTTGTAAACAGTGTGTATTTTCAGAGGTTCGTTCACCATCTAAACTCTATATAAAGGTCTGTTGTTCTTGCATGGCACCAAAATAATGTTCCTTAGATTCTCCTAATTGGAAAGATCTTTTTCCAGAATATTTAGAAAACGAATTCATTCTTTTTTCTTTAAATATTTGTTTTCATTATTTATTTTGTCAGATAATTGTATATTTTCGTGTAGCAAGTTTACATTTATTCGATTAATGTTTTTTTATAATTGTAAATTCATTGGATCTTTATTAGCATGGCATTTATGCAAGTTTTAGTCGACGTTCTTAGTTAATGTTGAATCCTAATCATTGACCCATTCACACCAAACGAACCAGGCTTTTGCGTCACGTTTCGGGACGTTTCTTGTACTATTCCTCCTCTGTCAGGAACAAAAAGGCGATTGTTTTAAGAAAGTCTTAAGAATCCACAGTGTGGTCCTCTGAGAAGTGTCGCGATGAGAGGTTGAAAAGGTATTTAAGTGAAGTTCGACAAAGCAGCAGTGCAGGTTCATCCAGAGGACACTTCTCCTGCAGCCTGAGACACATTTCAGCCGCGGGTCTGACCCCTAAACCCTGACCTGCTGGACCTCCAGCCCGGCTCTCAACTCACGATGCGCGCTGATTTTAAGACAAAAAAACACATCAGAACCAAGGATTATACCTATTTTCCAGTGAATGCATTTCACGAATTTAAAGGTATTGAAATATTTATTTGATCAGCTGCAGCCCTGCAACGTTCAATTAATGCATTTGTCTCCTGTCTCTTTGTTATTGTATTTTTTGTACCTGCGTTTTACATTGTATTGTGCATCCAGATGTGAAAGTTATATTGGAAAATAAATATTTCTACCAAATATGGAGTTAAGTGGTTACAAATCAGTTAATTGCGAAGCATTTGATTAAACATGATATGGTTATATTTCACAATCCCCATTCTCGCAAAATAATAACTTGTGAAAACATTTTTATGCACCAAGTGAAATATAAAGGTAGGCCAATATAAATGTTAATATTGCAGAATATCCCTCGGTGCAGAGGTCTGCCAAAAGAGCGGCAAAGCCCGAAGCCTCAGATGTAATGTCTAGACGTTCAAAGTGCAGAGTAGGCCTAAATCTCTTTATTGGAGATAGTTATTCGTGTATAATGAGAGTAGCTTTAAAATAATAATGATTAAGCCCTTTTAGGGGTTTGTTTCATGTTGTTGAGGCACATTTTTGTGAAAAAGCGTTTATAAAACTTGATAGAAATCGTTCTGAAAGAAGTTTGGATTTGTTTGCATGTTTTATTTGTTTCAGTGATGATAATAATAAGCTAATAATTATTATTATTATAGTAATATTGCAAATAATTGAGATAATACACATACGGAACAATGCACAAAGGTGCAGAGCAATACATAGCTGTAGCCAACAATACGTAATAATGCACAACTGTAGCCTATAGCCTACACAGTAGGGCTAATACACAATAATAGGCCTACATTTCGTTTTCCATTGACTTTCCTTTGGCCTTTGTTGAAGTAGGCCTATTAGTTGTGATGGCTTATTGGAAGCATTCACATTTTGCCAACCGCTTTTATTAAATTACGACACTTGTTTTAGGAAGAAATGACATGGTGTTACAGGCCTACGACCAAGTACATGGAACTTTATTCTGCATGTAGGCACAGCAGGCCTACTGATAAACAAGCCACTCTGGCTGAGTCCTGCTGCAAGCTTTTGTGTGTTACTGCAAGCTTGATAGGCCTACCTGCGTCCTGGATGACCTAATACTGAGACAGACCTACAGCCTAACCTACCAAAAATATGTTTTCGGTCAAATGCAATGGATGGAGAATGTAGCCTAACGTTTAAAACAAAAACATTACCCCCTTAAATGTTGGCAGTGCGTCCATCTCCATGGCTACTACACAGGCCTGCGTGTGACTCCTGTGTGCTCGTCCATGCGTGTGGCTTTGTAGTTACACGTGCACGCGCCTTATGGGTCCTGAAAGAGCAGCCTAAACAAAGGTGATGAAGATGGGTACCAACACTCCGGTAGAACAGCACCCTCACATTCAGGCGAAAAAGAGAGCCAGAGAATTAACAAACAAAGATGGGTGGGGGTGAGGGACACCACAATAGTAGAAATTGTGAAGAACCACAAGCGTTATGTTCACATATAGATCAGATAACTAGTGGTTTCTGATCAAGCCTGCACATGGATATGATTGCATGATTACATATAGGGTCTATTTACCCTGTGGTCCTATTATCAGAGCTAAACAAACACTGTGCATTTAGTAGTCCTGCACACAAACACAACGCAATCAGGTCAGAGGATCCGTGCGTGCAGCGGGGCTTACGTTGACCTACATGTCTGAGAGGAATAAATGGGAGCCAAAGGCAGTGCCATTTTCAATGACATTGCACCGAATGTAGAATCACTCCGTCGTCGTGTTCGTGTTTGCGATGGCTCTCTCACACACACACACACACACACACACACACACGCACACACACACACTCGGCCATATTTGATTTCCAGCTGTTGGTAGAAGCAGCAGCAGCAGCAGCAGCAACCCGAGCCAGACAGCAGCAGCCCCCCCTAAGATGTATTAAACTGTGCTGTCTGCATTCTGAGATATAATTCCGAGACGACACCACTGCGCTCACACCACGTGATGGGGTCTAAATAATTAATGCAGCGCGTCCCCCTAGAAACACGAAGGCGTCATTAATCGCGGAGGACTCTATCAGACTTGAAAAACTGAAGAGATCCCAAGAAAATAATATCCGACCGGTCCGGTACTCGGGAGCGACTGTATTCGGCACTTTAGCGCGACATCACAACATCCGAGGCAATGGATGCTCGGTAGGTAATTTTTCAGCTTTTTTTGTGGACTGAGGTAGTAAAAAAAGTAAATGTCTGTCAAATATATGATCTATTGCGCCCTTTGACGTGCGCGTCTCTAAACAGATTTATAGTGTGTTGCAGTGTGTGTGTAGGATGTGTATGTTTTATTTAAATACGCTGGCTGGCTACCATGTGTGTGTTTGCACATATAGCTATCGATCTTAAATGCCTTATACAATGCTTTTATTTTAATTAGGAAAGAGTTGGTCAGTGACTATTTATGGATTCAAGAAAAATACAACTATGTATACTGTAGGGCTCATCCAGTCGCCAAGTGCATCATTGTATTTAAATGATGGCACTAGGACAACATATTTCACAATAGCACACTATTAGGCCTACAATTATTTATTGATCAATTAGGTTATAGGTTTTTTTATATCGTTAAAATAGCAGCACGTCATGTCGTGGTAGGCTGTCCATAGGTCGTGGTAAACACATTGTATTTTTATTTGGGGACGATGCGAGCTTTATTTGGGGGAGTTGGGGA
>OMKN01011640.1:4864-15637 GCA_900302345.1 Melanonus zugmayeri | reverse complement strand
ACTAAAGACTAGACCAGAGACTAAAGGCTAGACTAGACCAGAGACTAGAGACCAGAGACTAAAGACTAGACCAGAGACTACAGACCAGAGACTAAAGACTAAAGACTAGACCAGAGACTACAGACCAGAGACTAAAGACTAGACCAGAGACTACAGACCAGAGACTAGAGACCAGAGACTAAAGACTAGGCCAGAGACTGCAGACCAGAGACTAAAGACTAGACCAGAGACTACAGACCAGAGACTAAAGACTAAAGACTAGACCAGAGACTACAGACCAGAGACTAAAGACTAGACTAGGTCAGAGACTAGAGACCAGAGACTAA
Organism: Melanonus zugmayeri; assembly: GCA_900302345.1. Taxonomy (NCBI): domain Eukaryota; kingdom Metazoa; phylum Chordata; class Actinopteri; order Gadiformes; family Melanonidae; genus Melanonus; species Melanonus zugmayeri. The sequence goes on along the minus strand of OMKN01011640.1, from coordinate 15,311 downwards.
AGACTAGACTACAGACCAGAGACTAAAGACTAGACCAGATACTACAGACCAGAGACTAGAGACCAGAGACTAAAGACTAGACCAGAGACCAGAGACTAGAGACTAAAGACTAGACCAGAGACTACAGACCAGAGACTAGAGACCAAAGACTAAAGACTAGACCAGAGACTACAGACCAGAGACCAGAGACTACAGACCAGAGACTAAAGACTAAAGACTAGACCAGAGACTACAGACCAGAGACTAGACTAGACCAGAGACTACAGACCAGAGACCAGAGACTAAAGACTAGACCATAGACTACAGACCAGAGACTAAAGACTAGACCAGAGACTACAGACCAGAGACTAAAGACTAGAGACTACAGACCATATTCTGATGTATAAACAGTGTATTATTAATATTCTGACGTATAAACAGTGTATTATTAATATTCTGACGTATAAACGGTGTATTATTAATATTCTGACGTATAAACGGTGTATTATTAATATTCTGACGTATAAACAGTGTATTATTAATATTCTGACGTATAAACAGTGTATTATTAATATTCTGACGTATAAACGGTGTATTATTAATATTCTGACGTATAAACAGTGTATTATTAATATTCTGACGTATAAACAGTGTATTATTAATATTCTGACGTATAAACAGTGTATTATTAATATTCTGACGTATAAACGCACGCATGTCCTGCGCCTGTTTCCATTATAAATCACAATCGACCCTAAACTTGGCGCACATGAACGTGTGTTTTGTCCCACCCTTGTAGCACCCATAGGTGCCTATAAAAGGACAGTGGCCCCAAATGAATTCAAACTACTGACCGTGACGGCCTGACGGAGGGCCAATCACAACGCGCGGCGGCTCATGGCGTTGCGTTATGATTGGATGAGTGTTTAAACATGGATTCACACACATGTTTTGTGTGTAGTTACAGGGTTGACAGGAAAAAGCTGGGCCCGGTTCAGCACAGAGATCCAGAGGACGGCTCTGGGACATCAGAACCAGCTGATGAGCCTCATCATCATTGGCCAGAACATCTTGGCGGTCTCTGAAGAATCGCTGTACGAATTCTTCCATTCGCCAAATCCTCCAACAGGGCCAAATAAGCAGCCATTGTGCGCCATTACGCATTGTAATTACATGCCTTTATATACCCAGTCCACCAACATGTGATGATGATGATAATCAATGAATCAACCAACCAGTCTTCATTTGTAAAGCACCTTTCAGACATAAATGTAACACAATGGGCTTCACAACAAAATTAAATTGGAATGAAATGATAGGACATTCGTGACCTCTGACCCACTGAGGCATCAGGTTCCTCCTGTTCACCTTATTGGTGAAGACATCTCATAACATGCACGTATGGTTGGATCATTACAGATCCAATTAAACAGGATTCCCATTGAACTGAACATATTTGTGGGGTTCTTGTGTAAAACAGATCTCTGTGTATTAATTATCCTACATCATGTTTTTTGTGACAACTCTTCATCTATAATAGAGAGAGGCTAACGTGGGATTTATTTACACAATTTCAACGCGTTTCTCGAGTTTGCGCACGGGTCCGGGTTTACGTTCACGCACGGGTCCGGGTTTACTAGGGTTGAGCCCATTCTACGGTCAGGTTAGTTTGTATTCATCCCAAAGCGTAGAAGGTGGCGTACGCATTGTTTTGTGCGTAAGCAAGCTTTATACATGAGGCCCCTGAGACCAGAGACTACAGACTAGAGGTCGTCATAGCGACGCCGGGTTACTTCAACTTTTTTTTTTACAACCGCTCCAAAATGACACTCAATTTGGAGACACTTATCAATGCTCCTGTGAGCATTGATAACCCTAACCTAACCCCTAACCCTAACCCCAGTGTTTCCCACACATTGACGAGACTATGGCGCACCGCCATAGTCAAATTCAGGCCGCCATAGTCTCAACGTTCGGCCAAAATAATTGTATCAAATGATTCCCCCCCCGGGGAAACTAAATCCTATCTTATGTCAGGTTAGGAAATCCTAAATACTCAATCCAACATCGGTAATCAACTTTTATGTTTACCGTTGGTTTTTAACGTTGGTAAAAACCAACGCAGTATCAGTATCTATGTATATATCCAAGTATATAGTAGTATATATAGTATGTATGTAGTATGTAGTATATATCTAAGTATCTATTAATCAGCGTTTTGTCATCAAAACAGCACATCATTTGGGTCCATCATGAGCCTTTTCTAAAAGCAATCAAAGCGCAGCCGTAGTGATTAAATGATTAAATGAGCACCATGTACAGAACAGTTAGGGGAGCCTAACACTTATCTTAAAGTTAGGAGAGTTTTTTAAAGATTTTGGGAAGTTAGGATGCTTCTGTAATACACTTTTCCTATCTTAAATTAGGATAGGAACATTGACTTAGGAACTGTTCATCTGTAATGACTATTTTCCTAAATCAGGTCCTAACTCTAATTACCATGGTTACCAAACAGTTAAGATAGGATTTGCAAGTTAGGAAGTTTCTGTAATACGGCCCCAGTTAACTAACTTTGTAGACATTTCACACAGACTCTATGAGCAAATATCCAGATGAGGTGCAAAACAGCTGATAATAATAAACGAGTAACTTTAGCAGCATACAACAGCTATATATATTTATTACCTCAAAATACAAAAAGTGAAATAACACCTATAAAGTTACATCTCATTAACTACTGTATATTTGAACAGGTTGTATATATTTTTATATATTTTATTTTGAGGAGTCCTCTATATAGGGTATAATAACTATAATAACTCACTATACATTCGGACAGCACGACAAAATGGCGAACTGTAGTGAGTGACTTCGGACACAGCCCATATGTGGAGATTTAGGCAGGGAGCGCGAGTGGAGTCGCTATAGCAGGACTATTGGGACGCAGCCCCGTGGCGACGCGCGCTGAGCGTTCTGTGCTTTTACTTCGAAGGCGAGCTGAGCGGAAGCAGCGGTGTTTTCTTACGTGAGCTAGCCTGCTTGCTTCAACCAACTAGTCACATTGCAGTTTGTGGTCACCGAGAGTTTCTGCTCGCAGGTAAAGGAATTCATTGTGTCATTTGACACAAAAGTCAAATGACTGTCGGCTACTCTGTGGCCTTTTTTTTAATCACTGGGGTCTATTTAGTCTACATGCTTGAGCTAGCTAGCTAATAACATGCTACTTTAGCTGATTAGCTAACGGAACGAGGACAGGTCACTCATTCTGTCTAGAAGCTTCAGTGTGACATTGGCTAACAAAACATGCAAAATGTAAACCAACCACCCGTTATGTGTTTTCGGGTAGTATATGCTCTACCAACTACCAACACTCGGCATCAACAAATGTACGGTTGAACTATTCATTCACAAAGCAGAGGTCTTATACACAACTCATTCAAAGTCGGAGTGGTCTCACAATAGGGTTTTAAAAGCAGCTCGACTCGTGTGTTCATGTGATTCATACACGCAGCTGGGGGTGCACTGGTGCGATTGCTGAGTTCACTTTTGCCTACCTGCCGATACCAAGTAACGGTACGATTACTTTAATAAGAAGCCGTCGTAATCCCTCGTTATCTACAACTGACGATTAGTACCTGTGTTATTATAACTCGTTGTCTCTAGACATGTTGTCTGTTTGCAGTGTAGTTGGTTGTTGCTGTCAACCGCTACTAGCTATAGCAAACGGGTTGTACTCCCACACCATGACACCTAGTATAGCATGAACTTCATAGCACCGTAATATACTATGTTACCGGGTCACATATCCCATATATCAACGCGCTATGCGACAGGGTCACATTTTGATGCCATAGCGGATCGCTGGGGATGAAACTACATTGGTCTTTTTAACTACTTTACAATGTCGTCTCGCATATTTGAAATGACCCAGAATACCCACGCATGTCCTTATAAAAAACATACGGATTACTATGTTGATACGTTGCGAAACAAACTAAATCCACTTCTTGTCACTTCGTCGGTTTTAACCATGGTTGTTTACGTCCATGGTTTGTGCGCAGCACTCCGGACACGGCCGCACTCTGCAGGCGGCCTGAGGGGGCAGTGTTCCCGCTGCACAGTGTTGCAGCGAAGAAGAGAAGAGTGCGGCCATGTTTGTAGTTCTGCGCTCAAACCAGCCTCACGTTTTGTCTGTTCATGATTTGGTCAATGTAACAACCGTCGAACACAAAAGTTAAAGTTAATAGCTTTTTAATTCTCATTACATGTTAAAAAATAAAATACAATTACCGTACCGTTTGTCATTTTATTGTTGTTGTATCAATTCACGTTTCCAGATGTTACTTTTAGTAGTTGGATCCATTCAGGCATTTAATAAATGTAATGGCATTTACCCAATGGCAATTGCATCATGTAAGTTCTAACCGACTGATTATTTTACATTATTACATGACTAAACCCTCAATGACTACAGATAATACTTGACGTACTTGTATGGCAACAGATCATACGTTTGATCAGGTGGAGATAATTAAATTTGAGCTATTTTCACTACACAAATGATTAGTAGAGAATAGTGTCGCGATACCAGGCGATTGGAGATCTCGCAGAGTTATCGCCTCGCCTACCAAATAGTGATGGGCAAAGCAGTTATTTTCAGGATGTGATTCAGTTCAGTTTTGAACGAATCGTTCACGTACTACACATCACTATTACCAAACGTCTGGGGACTTCTAAATGCAAAATCGTCGCTTGGTCAGCGGCAAACATAGACATATATTACATAGATGCCGCATTGGCCCACTAGATCGTACGTCAACATCGCCACCATATTGGCCCGGGCAAGATTGGCCTGTAAACACATACAAGTAAACGGGAGAGATGCTGTTTTTCTGGATAAAAAGTTAAGTTTCGTCCCCAGTGGTCCACCATGGCATCAGAATGCCACAACCCACAATGGTTAATCACCAAGAGCAAGAGCAGATTTTTGAACAGTTGGACCTGGATACACAAAATAAATTATATGTAATACTCAAATAAATCATACCTTAAATAATCAAACAACGAACATTGGCGAAAGAGTGGTTTTCGTGCTAAAGCTTGTTGGCCACAAACACAAGCCGATCCACGAAGAGCGTTTTTTTAAGTGTCTGGACACTATGGCTTGAAATAATAAAAATGCATGTATGATATCATAGTTGGGTGTTTCATTAAGCATCCACAAAAATCGGAGTGAAAAAAAACTTTCATAGCTATTAGAAAACCTAGATCAAAAAAGCTACTTATTATGCTGTTGCCATAGCCAATGCATGCATTTAATTGCCTTTTTCATTTTAAGCATGTCTCACACATGATGTGTATTTTATTAAAAAAATATGATGTCCAATCATAGCGATCTAAAACCTAGTGACAGCCTATTCTGTTGTCTTGCTCCAATGTTTGAATTTTGGAGGGAATTCATACTAATATAAATAGACCAGATAGAGCTGGTTATTACATCTTTCAACAATGAGACCAATGCTGAAAAGGGTGCTCTTGATTGCACTGCTGGACGTAGACCAGCCACCACGAAAGCACCGGTCCGTGGGGGTCCAGCTGTATCTGACTGCCCATAAACAGGCTGCTATAGTTAACTAACTGCCCATAAACAGGCTGCTTCAGTTAGAGTGCTTTCTTTTAATATCGTCAAATTGTGCGTTCAAGTAGTGACATGATGCAGGCGGCGTGTCCATAGCGTAAGAGACTAACATGTAGTTCACCTAATAGCCTTTAGGTGGTTTGCGGTAGCTGGTGGCACAAAGAGCCCACCCCCAATCTAAGTCAACAGGAAGTAATGTGATTTCATTCTCGTAATACAAAGCCAATCATTTTAAGTAGTGTGAGGCGACCATTCAAGTTCCACGATCAATGTGCCAGATATGGATCATTTCCGATCCGTCCATATTCTTTTGTGTATGATTTTTACCAGTATGGGTGTTTGATTTGACGAAATTGAAATAACATTTAACTTTATACAATGAACAAGCAAACAAGTAAATATAAAATACACATGATCTGAACTTTATCAACTGCTATTTTAGCAGTTTAAGTAGACTTTAGGTAGTCTGGCAGATGGAAATGCATTCAGCGCCTTCAAGAAAAGGCATGAAGGCATGTAAACACTACAGAGTTTAGTTTGGACTAGTTAAGAGTAGAGCCACACGGTTTTCTGGAATAAATGAAACATCACTTAACAAAGGAGAAGGAATCAGTGGGATTACTGTTTATTGGAATGAGTCAGGCCAACACCCTCACTCACGCACTAAGGAAAGGAGCTATAACGGATAATACCATAGACCGTATGGATAATGCACACAACAAACCATTGGCCCAATCCATAACTGTCCATAAGATATTTTAATTAGTTTGTTAATCATTGTTCTCGTTTCAGTCCCTTAGGCTTCCAGGCTTCAGAACAGAAGTGGATAGTGGCTGGAGAAATTGAAGTCCACTGTAGCAGAGAGCTAGCCGGTGCTCCATGGTGACCAAAGGGCACCAGCAGCAGGGCAGCCTGCGGTTGCGGCGAGGACTCGGCAGGGACAAAGATCCTGTGCCGGGCATGGGTATGGAGGCAACCTGCTGGCTGACCCCTGGTACACTGCGCAGGTTGATTGAGCTTCCCTCACCTCCACTTTCTCGACACCAGCTGAAAAGACTCGAGGAACACAGGTAATCCAATAGACTTGTCGCAGTCTAATTTTCCTTACACTGCTGTTATTCTTACCGTTGGTAACTGTTGCTGGTGTTCACCACTATGGGGCCTCACAAAACGAGGCTGGCAGAATATCACACACAAAACCAGTGTCAAGGTTTAAATTAAAGGGCTGGAAATGCCAAAAAGGGCTCTGGTACAAAATTATGTAATCATAAAATATATTAAATATAACTGTTTGAAAAGGATTCCCAGTACTGCTTTCACCCTGCCCCCAACATTTTTCATACAAGTATTATAAGAACAATTTTGGTTAAACCGGAGACATCCGGTGGAACTATAGTTATTTTTTTGGGGTGCAGATCTGGGGGTGAGAAACTAGGTGACTAGGTACGTTCGCCTAAGCTAAAATAAATAAGTAAGCGTTGTGTGGTGGCTGGGAGCAACAACGTGAACTGTAGTAGCTAAAGCTGCTTTGTTTTGTAGCAAAGAGTTGTTGTGTTATGCCAGCATTACATTTCTGCAGGATTTGAGATCCTACGTTGTTTACCGAAAGGCGCTAACCAGTTCACCCCCCACAGTCCCCCTAGCTCTATAGAACTCACAGTATTTAGCATAGCCAAGCAAAATGCAAAACACTGTCAGTTCTATATAGAGCTACAGTCCCTCGAGCGATGGACACAGTCCCAGCTAAGCTTTGCTTAAATACATACCGGCACAACCCTACCAGCGATAAACATTACATTTCACCTATAAACATAGAAAGGGATCCAGGGCATTGTAAATATAGCACATTTAGAATGATACATGAGACATTTCCAATTTACATATACTGTACAGACCAATATTGTACGCAAGTACAGTAGGCAAATATTTCGACTTCCTCCACCTATGACGTCACGGTTCTATAATTCTATTGTTTTTGATTAAACTTTGCAAATGTTATGCAATTTCCATATAGCAAGCAATTCATATTGTCTAATGTTTCCCAAACTTCTGCCAACCCACTTTTTGAAAATGACAAACCATTGTGACCCAATTCACCCTCCCCACACCAGCCGCGAGTGAGCGTCTGCGTCAAATAACGTTTATTTACCCACACCAGATGCGCACGTACACATAACCTTTCACCTTGCACAGTTTACAGAAGCTCCGTGATACATTTAAACACAACACAAGTCTATAGGTTACTATTTTATACTATTTTATTTTTGTACATTAATTTTATTTTAATACTGGTTGCGATGTTCTCTATTATTAATGGTGACGGGGACAACTTTAGTTAAGTAAACTGGCAGCAAGCAGCGCAATACAATACAAGCACATCAATCATCTACTGTAGATTTCCTGCTTTACAAGGTGCCACACCGTGGTAGTATATCACTTGACGACAAACGCTTACATTAGGGCCGGGGCAAAAAAAATTGCTACACCAATACATCGCGATTATAATTTTCCCGAATGTGAATTGATTCAGCATATCCTAATATTGATGCCTTGTTTTGACATATTTAGCTTATTTAGCAGCCAAAAGTATCACATTAGTTTAGCCTCTTGCGTTGCCACGGTCCGCCGGCAGGCTGTTTCAGACATAATGAATATTCATTCCTCATTCATTCCTCATCAATATGGTTAATTCTCAACGGATCTGTTCATGCTATACATCGTTTGAAAGCTGCTAGGGGTGTTTTAAGAGCGGTTCCCCACAGAGAACCTTTTTAATCCTCTCAAATGCCACCTGGTACTGTTCGGTCCACTGGACCGGATCTGATGCACCATTTTGGGTGAGGTCGGTTAGGGGACTGGTCAGCTCAGAGAAGGCGGGGATTAACCGGCCAGTCCCAGGAATGCCCTCACCTGCTTTTTAGTCTCAGGCTGCGGACAGGCTGCGATAGCATCCGTCTCGTCCACACTATGGGTGCACCTGCACACCTACCGGTGTGGAGATGATTACATTGGTGTGGGCTTGTGCACCTTATACTGGTGACAGCGGATACCGCAACAAGCCTAGTGCCAACTAATCAAATGGTGTTTGTATATTTAGAGTGAAATGGAGCCAATGGAGTAGCCATACTACTATTTATTTCTTGCAGATATAGCAGTGCTGGACGGTCCCTGCTAGAGCCTCTGATGCAACGCTACTGGGAGTGGCTGGTGGGACGAGTCCCAGCTTGGATTGCTCCTAACCTCATCACTGTTGTTGGATTGGCTACAAATGTCTTCACTACCTTGGTGCTTGTATATTACTGTCCCACTGCTACGGAACAGGTAGGTGATCATATTAAAGTATGATTTATTACTGTATTTTCTAAAAACCAAGCAAAATAATTGGCTCACGTAATCTGCATAATAAACTCAATGGACAATAACGGAGACTGTGCACAATACAGCCAAAGTTTGGCCAAAGTTGGCTAGATAGCTAATTTGCAAACATTTAAAACAATATAATTAGCAACTCCAACAGTACATCACAATTTAAAACTCATCAACTCATCAAACACAATACATTGTTGAAATGCCACTACTCACAAATTCACTTAACATGGAACATTTTTTTATAAACTACTAGAACTATAAATCTATGAATAGAAACAGGGCAAGTAGTAGTAGTATTAAGCTCATCTGCAGAGCTCTGCGAGACTACAGGACTAGTAGAAATTTTAACCAGCCCAGCTGGCTAGTGCCAAAAATCCTTAAGATCCATCCCTGCTTATGTTGTTCAAAAAAATTCTAAAATATGCTTCTGTGCAAATTTCTGTTAATCTTTTAACTTTGTTATTCTGTCTTTCATATAAAACTGTTTTATTGCTCCATCGATTGCTATACTTTCCTTGGTTGCTCCCATTATTTATGAACTGAAACTCCCTCCCCCTAGCGCTGATTGATTTTTCAACAGGCTTTCAACAGGCTCGAGGATAGCCTGCAGGACATCTGCAGAGAGAAACGAAATGTGAAACTTGCGAGATCAATTGGTCTTGCAAGGCTAATAGCTTTGTGCTTGCATCGGAAATATATTTGTAAACCTGTTTGTGATTGAGACTAATTTGACTTATCTGCAGAGCATTTTTGCAGTTGTTCTGCAAATGGCAAATTATTTTGCCATTTGTAAAGCAGTAAAGCATATTACATTTCTCTTTTTTCCATTTTCAGTGGAGAAAATAGTTCATATAATTCATATAAAAAATAGCTAATAATAATAATTGCTCATTCTTCTTGTAAAGTGAATGCTGAAATACTGTTGTAACAACAGCACATATTAGACAGAACTGTCTTTTGGGACTGTGATATGCTATATTTAAGTTTAGAGAATTCTGAAATCCTTTTCACTCTCCTTTTATTTAAGGCTCCTTTGTGGGCATATCTCTTGTGTGCTGTGGGCCTGTTTGTCTACCAGTCATTGGATGCTATTGATGGGAAGCAGGCAAGACGTACCAATAGCAGTTCACCTCTAGGGGAGCTGTTTGACCACGGTTGTGACTCTCTCTCCACAGGTAACTTACTGCATTATTTTTGTTTCAGTTGAAGATTAATATTTGTTGGCCTTTGCTTACAACACTGAAGTTATCATCTTACCGTCTTTTTTCCTCTACTATATTTAGTGTTTGTAGTGCTGGGCACCAGTATAGCTGTGCAACTTGGCACCAATCCAGACTGGATGTTCTTCTGCTGCTTTGCCGGCATGTTCATGTTCTACTGTGCCCACTGGCAGACTTATGTGTCAGGCACCCTGCGGTTTGGCATGTAAGTTTTTCTTTTTTTGTGTATCTGTTTTCAAAA
>OMKN01011635.1:1975-15783 GCA_900302345.1 Melanonus zugmayeri | reverse complement strand
AAGTAGGCGACCATGAGCTCTCCTAAGGAAGAAAGAAGGAAAAAACGCTTACAGTTTCCTCGCCGAGGTATGAGATACATCTGTAACGCTATTTGATTACTTGCCATTTCCTTAGCAACTGAACTTACCTCTTTAGGGCTGGGGATGTAGCCGGCATAAGCCAAAACAAAGTTGCAAAACTTGTTAAAGTCCTCAACTGTCCTCTTTCTTTTTTCGGGAGGCTAAAGAATGGAGGCAAATAACTTATTAGGCTGTATTCTGTAGGGTAAATAACAAACTGAGTTAATGTTAATATGTAGACGCTCATTCATTAAAAAGGCAACAACCAATTAATATTAACCTATTAAAATTGTACTCACCAGAGGCTCGGTCTTGCATGTCAATAATGAATCTAAAAAGGATAAGAGAAAAATGTTACGTTTTGCAAACTGTGGTAATTGTTCATCACTGCGCGGTAGCACACGAGATGTGCATACATGTGCGGCTCTACAACTTAACGTTGAATGCAGCTTGCGTTATCACCACAAGTAAAGTAGTTTCAAAGAACCCTAAACAATGTTTGACAATTGCAATTGCGACCATGACCGCTGGAGAAAAGCCCTCGTTGAGTGGCGCTAGTCAGCTGAGCTAGTTCGCAGAATGTTTCGCTTCGATGTTTTCTCTTGCATTCAACCGATACATCCATTATTAAATCGGCGGTGAAAAACGTTGACTTCAGCACAAGTTTTAATGAACCGGGGTTGCAAATCTGACAACTATGCCAAAAAAAGCTAATCCCAACATGCTACATCCGACCGCTAGCGCCAAAGATGCACTCGAACGCAACAAGTACGAACGAAGCCTCCTCGTTTCACACAAGCGACTTTAACAGACACTTTAGGTGGGAAGGACATCGTTGCGGGTCTTTGGAAATGGCTGAGAGGCCGACAGCTTGGGTACATAAAACACAACTCTGGGATCGACCCGTCGACTCGAGATGTAACCCATCCTATCATCAGTTAGCTCAGCTAACACACGTAATGGTGGCGTACGGACCCGTTAGCTTCATGCGTGCCGTGTACAAGTGATCCGTGCGTTGTTGTGGGCGTTCATGTTCACGCCAATAGCAGACTATTGTCGAACTAAGTGTCTCCCCGACACTATATTTCGCCGACATGCGTGACGAAGGGGCTTTTGGCGTTAAGAGACACAGATGGTGGACACGCTATAGTGGCGCGCAGCGGCGGCTAGCTAGCAGCGCTAGCGTGCTAACGCCACAAGCACCCGGGCGTCTTTAGCTTCAACGCGACAGATCACGACGATCCCGGTTAAATCACGCGTAGAACCGCGGTGCGCGGCTGACGTTCGCGTTTAGCTCGCCGTAAAACGCGAGCATATTCGAGTCCACCAAATGTCGTCACACACACTCATCTCAGCGTCTACAAAAGGGACGCCAGGTGGGGAAAAGTACTACAGCGCAACCCTATGCACATATACAAACACGTTTCATCCGAACGACGTTAGTGAACCGCGTGTTTTGCTCGGTGATGATACACGTACCTTGGTGCTCGGACATTATTCCAAGCATTGTCGCCTCTCAGAGACGAGGCCTCGGCTCCAGCAGCAGCAGCAGCCCGTCGCCCCGGCGTGTCTGCGCCGCACAGCCAACTTAGCAAGAGGGAGAGAGATCGAGGAGTCGGACCCGAACTCTGTCCGATAAGAGTGAAAGCCTCGTTGTCCGTAGAATCAGTGAGAAGGGTTTACTCCGAGAAACACGGCACAGTCAGTCACAACGGCGAACTACGTTAATTCGCCTGTAGCTATCTATCTGTAGCTCATTTTTCTTCCGTCACCCGCTAGCCCCCCGGTTTCGTGAACGCAAATCCTCCGAATCCGAGCTAGAAGCGTGGCAGTATGTAGATGCCATCTGAGAAGGCGCAATTGCGTTGTGTAGATCCGTACACAAAATGCATACTGGCGCCGGTTATTGTTCTTAAGTTGTTCGTGTCTCACGGTCGGAATCGTACGGGAGCCCGAGTTCCGACTAAAAATACAATCCTGCAGCCTTGACTTCCACGGCGCGCGCACAGCCTCTTGTGGTTGTCAGCGGGCTGACAACGCCCGCTGCATTCTGGGTATAGTAGTTTACCATACCACCTTGCCACGAGCAATGACGCCATGGCGGAATCAACCCGTTAGCGTTTTAAAACTACAAGTACCGTGTGATATGTAAATGAAAGAGATGCTCGGGATTTGCAGTTTTTTGTACTAGGTTACGAGACATGCTACTTTGGCCATTGTATACGCGGTAGTAATGAGGAGTCGTGAAACTGGACATGTATATTCCACCGGTGGTCAGTCGGATTTATATACAAACGTTAGTCATTTTATTACAATGCTGGGTCTGATCTTGTATCGCTGAATTAACTATATAGATATCGGCGTGTCCAATGTGTGCTAGCTAGCTGAAGCTACCTGGAATGGATACTGTCTGTCTCAATCATGTTGCTCGAGTTAATTCAGGGAACTGAGGGAGGAGGGCTCATTATAATACAAGGTAAAATGTTGGTTCAACTCCAAGAATGCCATTTCACCTAGCGGTATGCGAGGAGCAGTGCTAATGATCATTTTGTTCATCTAAATTTGCAGATTCTATACATTATTCTGGGCGACACCTTTTGATGAGCTTTATCAATGCGGCATTGAAGAGGTGAGCTTCAGTTCTGTTTCATTGTCGTGTCAATTACCGTGTAATGATTTTAAATGTGCTTGTGCTTTTGGTTCATGTTTAGGGATGAAGTTGTCCATTTACTAGCATTTGAACTTCATGAAGAGGAGCTACAACATGAACTGGACCATTCATGCCTCCAAAGGTACGCCCATTTTGACACTGTTTATTGTAAGCATATATACGCAAACACTCTGAATTCTGTTGTGCTTGATTATATACTTTTTGTTGTTGTTTATCTTTTTGAATGTAGGTTAACATTTCACGACGCTTTCCATGACCCCCTTGGCTGGAATGAAAATCCACCTTTCACAGTTCACCAGTTCATCACAACAGAACTTGATAGTCTCCTGACCCCAACTCAGCACTCTAAGCCAATAACCCTGGTCATCGATTCCTTCTCATGGATTCTGAGACATCTCAGGCCTCCTGCTGTCTGTAAAACACTACAACAGTTGAAAAAGGGTTGGTAATGGCTGAACATAGTGTATAATGTTTTTGGGTTTTTTTTAATCTGTAAGTGCTCTATCATTGATGACATTGGGCAATCCCTAGTCTCACAAATCAGACTCTAGATTAAGATCAGACTTTAGGTTAATATAAAGTCTGATGGCAGACGAGCTCAAATCTGGGGGAATGGGGTGTTTCACTTTCCTTCGCTTCATATTCGTTTCGACCAATCATGTTGCTGGAGGTGGGGATCTGTAAGCGGGTAATTGGCAAACACAAACTCGCCCGGCAGTAGTAAAGGGCCTGTAAAGCAGGGGTGCCCAACCTTTTTTGAACCAAGATGTACTTTTAAATTAGTCAGTCTGCCGAGATCTACGAGTCCAAATAGGGAGCCATTACTGATAGCCTACCTACGTAATTAACTAATGCTTATTGTGACATTCGTTATTACGTTTATTGTTTGTTTGTTTTTTTATAAATGTAATAAATAATAAATAATTACTCTTCATATACATTTCACATGTCACGTGATAACGGACAGTTTGTGTGAACCTGACGTAATCGGTAGTGAAAACTTTTACGACCCGCCTCTTTTATCTGATAATCTGGCTAATGACTATAATGTGACATTGACGAACGCCACTGCTGTTTGGCTCTCAACCAAAAGTTAGGATGCTTTCACACCTGAGGCGTTTGGTTCGTTTTAATCAAACCCTGGAGCGTTTCCCCCGATAGTCCGGTTCGCTTGGGCTGTGAATGCTCAAACGAACTCTGGTGCGGACCAAACTTTGGCTCGAATCTTGCCTAGGGCCCCCTGACGTCTAGAGCCGAGAGAGAGAGAGTGTTCGGGAGTTCGGCTGCTTTCGAAACCGCAGGCTGCAAACTGTTGTAATTTTCGCTCTAGGGGCTGTTAATGTCACTTTATTGAGTTCGTCGGACGTGTGTGTGTGTGTGTGTGTCGATATAGGGAAACGCATGGCTCCGCAGCATTTTGACGCTACTCCGCTTAATAATATTATTAATATTAAGTAACTCCTCCTACTTTCCCGGCCCTCTTCACGGGTCTTCGGTGGTTTTATAAAACTATCAGTTTTATAAACACCTTTCTATTTTACAATTCTATTTTATATTGACTACACTTCTCGCGATCGACTGATAAGTCGACTGGTTGGGCACTCCTGCTGTAAAGGTTTCAAATCAACACCGTGTAGACTGGCCACTGTACACTTATTGCAATCCCCTTCTGGAAGCTTCATCCACTCACGCAAACAAGTTTTATTCTGTAGAATATCTCTAATAAAACAGGAAACAAGGCATAACGCCACCTCTTGCATTTGTTGGTTTCCGGCCCAGGCTCTGTGCCGTCTACCCCCAGAAATTCTACTATAACATAGTAGGACTGCTGCATCCGAGATTAGGCAATCCCAAACATACTATGGCAACACTACACATTTTAACTTGACTCTAAGTTCTGTGGTATATTTTTCACCAGACTGCCTCCTTTCATCTATTAATCAAACGCATGATGTTGCCTCTGTGCTCTAGGGGGAGCTGTGAAGACTACTCTTGGCCTGCTGCACTCTGACATGCATCACCGCAACATGGTGGGAAGCATATGCCACCTCGCCACTTCTGTTGTTACAGTGGCACCAGGGCACCAATGCCATGAAGCGCTGGCGAAAACAATCAGGCGTGCAAAATCTGGGAAGATATCGCAAGCTGTAAGCATTTTCTTCTTTTGTCTTTCGCCATGTCCTTTTTCACATGTTCCTTGCGTCAATCCATCAACTGCATTCATGAAAACAGTTGCTTGTCCCCAGGAGGAGCGATTCAGCTTCAATGAGGATATGAGCGTCAAGGTGCGGAGCAAGTCGATTCAGGTCGGAGCCTCGCAGGCAGACACTGGTGATGCTGAGGTCCAGTACCTAGTTTATTCATCCCCATATCTGGTTTCAGTGGAATAAGGGTTGTGGAGGCTGAGCTGTTTTGTTATTGTTTATTTTTGTTTTGTTTTGTTTCCTTAGGTGGACCCAACAGCAAACCTGACCTTCAACCTCCGCTTGTCTGAGCGAGAGCGTAAGGCCAAGGAAAGGCTAGCACTTCCTTTTGTCTTCAGCAAAGAAAAGTAACCAACATTTTCCACAAAAAAATGTTCATTGGACATTTTTTTCACTTTCTATAAAAAGTTGAACCTGTTTTAACCATCATGACAACCACAAACATGCATCTCTTTTCTTTTCTTTTTAAACAGAAAATCAGCACTACTTCATTCAGGTCCAGGTTCTGGACGGATTCTGTACGAGCCCGATGCCAACGATGATTATGACCAGGAGGACCCTGATGATGATCTCGACGTCTAGGACTAGTTCATAAAAACCCACGGATGTGTCTTACATTATTCCCTGCTTCTAAGTTACCTTAGAGGTATACATGACATTTTTATTGCTGGGAAGCATACCCTGCTTGCCATCATTTAGTGTTTTTCTTTCAGATTCACTTTTGACATTTCTTTGGGATGCTTTGGTAAAGTGTCTGTATATTTTTTATGATACAAATAAATGCCTGTCAGTAAACGGAAGTGGGTGTTTTATTTATTGAATTGCCTCAATTGTGTTGAGATCAATCAAACACAATAGAGTACAATCTTGAATATCAAGTGTGTGTGTGTGTTAACAGAATAAGAAATTACTTCATTAGTGTAATTAATGGGTTATTTGTAACCCATTCATGAACTTACTCATGTTGAGCATGTGATGCATAGAGGCTATTATGTATGGATACTTGGCACGAACTCCAATATATGTTTAATATAAAACGGGCACCTATTTATTTCCATAATAAAACCTCACGATTAAAAAAAAATCATTTTCCTAAAAAATAAATCAAACTCAGCAACGGCTCGTCCACGTCTGTTTATTTTCTTTCCACGTGGACGTGCCGCGCGCAACCATTTCGTTCTTTACGGAAGTGACGGCAAGACGGCGATGGCGGCTCGCAGTTCCATTCCGGATTTGCAGTGAACTACAAACAGATTTTATGTTGGCCAGTTCGACTTTTAAGACCGGGAAAACACGTAGCCACGTCGGACGTCCTATAAAATAACAACGAGTTGGCTCGATACCTAAAAGCCGCCCAGTCCTAAAGTTGTACCGTATTTTTTCAAAAGGTTCAAGGTGGTCACCCTATCAAGCTAGTGATAGCTAGCGGGCTAATAGCTAATTGCTACACCGATTCGGGGGCCAGCTTGTCAACGAGCCGCGGGGGAAGACTCCGGGGGACGCGGTCGTCGTGTGGCGTGTACGTGGTGAAGCGTACACGCGGTATCTAACGAACGAAAAGCTATACTATAGGTACAATGTGTGTGCATTATTTTCGATGAGAGTCGGGCCACAAGTGTGCAGAGCGAGGTACCTCACACGTTTGCTTGGCCTCTCGTTTGAACTGCTAGTTTGCCTGCTGCTGCTGCGGGATAAAACGGACGGACTTTGAATCGCTGTGAGGCGATTGACTCAACTTCTTCGTGCAGCCTCCCACCCGATACAGCATATATAAGTTTTCTTCCTGCGGGGTCTTTGCGTGCGGATCAACATGCTGAAGACCCGGCAGTGTTTACTCGGCATCCGCACTTTCCTCAGTGTAACGTCCAGGCTATGGGGGTTCATCTTGTACATTCTCAGGAAAAACCTCCGAACGGTGAGCGTGGTGTTGAAAGTGTTATGCCATGTCTTTTTAGTAGTGGATTATACAAGTTTGAAATGAACATCTTGATGTGATCTGAAATGCTTGTAATGCTGAAGCCATGTTCAACCGGTGTAATTGCTTCAGTTCACGCACATGTAGATTTAAAATGGAATGTCATTTACTTTTCACAATCGGTGTAAAAACGTCAGACATCATCGTTTGATGTGAAGCTGTCAGTGGCCTACATTACATATTTACCAGAGAGATAGAATATCTGATGGTGTGAGCACTGTAGCAACAGATGAATGAATGAACCAATGCACAACTACGGTCACCTTCAGTGAGGTTCAACTCATGGCACTGCAATAGACATGGCATTTGACAGAGGCCCACTGCGTGTAGCTATGCACACAGGTGTTTCACAGGCAGTGGATTTTTATAGATATGCATCTACGAGTGGACTTTGTTACACTGGTTCACAGTTAAAAGTCCCAGTTGGAGGAGTGCCTTGTCGTAATAATCCTGTTATTAGTGGTTTGTCTACATCTTTTAGTGTTGGGCACTTGGTCACATGTCAGCACAGTGTGAGAAAATAGTCCAGTCCCGGTTATAGATAAAGTGAGGGAGATTATTTCAGCACAGAGCCTCTACTGTTATTTCTCTCTCTCACTTTTAACTACCGCTGTGTACTAGGTGTGTTTATGTCCAGGCCAAGTGTGACTGTTTTTTTTAATCTAAGTGTCACTGTCAATTCCTGGACAGTGAAAAACAAATGGCTCATTAGCGATAGGGCTCATCTGTAAACAAAGCCTCGACAAATGTTTGATGTTTGCTGAGAAAGACAAATGCCAACATCTAAACAAGAAGCCCGGTCTCTCAAAGCGACTGCCCCTTTGAGAGACCATGCTTCACCGGGAATCACTCAGGGCACTGGTGGTGGACTTTACCACCGTTGGATTATGAATATCAGGACTGTCATGCTCCGAGTTCATAATCCTTTTGACCGTGATTGTGTGTCAACAAAAGGAAGTTAATCTGTATCAAGGCAACAATGTGTAGTAGTGTACCTTAACGCGTACATGTATAATCGCTCACAGACACATACTACTACACTACATACAGTTGACTGCACTCAGCCATCATTTGATGGCCAGGGGCCAGGTGGAGTCACCAGGGACGCCGTAGCCGCATGGTGTCCACATCTGCTGCTGCCAACAGGCTTCCCCTGGGCCAGGCTGCTCCGAGGGGAGGCCCCCTTTCGCCGGCTGCTCTGGGTACTACCAAGCATGCCGCAGCCCAACCAAAGTCACCCTGCAAGGCTTCCTTTCCCACCGTAGCCCCCTGCTCCGCTGACACCCACCGACAGCTGGGCAGATAAAAATAGTCCCGGCGGAGCAAAGTGCAGAGCCTCCGGGCCTCAGCAGTAAGGGTATTCTTTGGAGTCCTTTCCATTAGATTAGCAGGCGAGTCGGGTAAAGGGTGCTAAGGGGGTGGAGGTGAGTGCTACGGCTAACGTGTTTACAGTGCTCTAATATGGCAAATTTCTTCTTCTGTCTGCTGTGTTGAGACAGACTTGTTGTAAAAGTACAGGGTAGGTGACCGAGTGGAACATCTTCATATTGTGTACAATGAATTTGAACTTTTTTCCACTCCCTGCCCCCAGGTTAGACAGTTTTATTTTATTGGATTTTTAGGTAAATCAAGCTACATTTGTAATGCCCTTAAATAATCCTTAAACAACTATTTAGTCCCGTCCTATTGATATTGCAGGAAAATGCAAACACATTTTACTAATTGGGTAATGGAATGACCCGGTTTCATTTAGCTATGAACACAATAGGTTAAATTACCATAAATGTGTTTGCTTTTATAAATACCACACTACTCAATTCTGGCATTTAATTGATCTAATTGGGTATAAACGCTTAATTTATTGTTGCAACAATTATTTGAGTTAATAAAGTGTGTATTGTTCTTTTACCACAATACACAAAATTGTTTTCAGTACTTAATGTACATTGATTTGTATGTATTTTTTTCAGATAATCCAGTACCAGACAGTGCGATATGACACCTTGCCTCTCTCACCCATCTCTAGAAACAGACTCAGTGAGTATGCTTTCTTCAGTCTGTTTATATTACATTCACCCTGGACTGTGATTAGTTATTAGTCAGGTGACTGGAACTGGAGGTCTCTCTATCTATCCATCTATCTCTATCTCTCCAGCTTCATTCTATTTGGTGTAGAACAGCCCAAAGCCAAGCTGCAGCTAACGTGGAAGGGCAACACACAGACGAACGTTAGGAGGCCGGTCTGAGCCCTCTACTTGGTACACGCACATTTGACCACAGGCCTTATGATCCACTTTAAAAGACACCGACCGACCCAAAAGGTGCTCCAACGTCAAACTCGGTGGGGAAATGACTAAATCAGTATGTGAAGTACTGATAGGGCAGACGCATGGTATGGCGACAAGCCTGCCTCTTGCATCAATGACCTTTCACCTAATGTAAATTCACCTCGCAAAAGAGATTTTGTTTAGAGAGCCCTTTTTTAAGGTAAATATCATCCGTATACGTCGTGCCGTCAGCCAGTCACTGTCAAACTGGCTTTCTAGTTTTGACAATCTCAGAAAATGATTGTATGTTTTAAAATTGTTTGGACAGAACAAACCAAACATTTGAAATGTAGAAATGCATTAAAAAAAAAAAAAAAACGCTTCAAACTCAGTGAAAGCTCAGCTTAAATGTCATCGGTGCCATTTTGAACAGGGGGGGTTGTGGGATTCGATCAATGGTACATGTAGCCATGGCAAAGAACATCATCATCAACTCTATAATGGGCAACGTCACTGCAGGAGTATCCGTTTAGTATTGGCTTCTTTATGTCTCCCTGCCTTGGTAAGTATGTGCACCCTATATGTGTCCTTGAAGAACATCCGGTTTCATCACTCCAGAGGTGTTAAGTTACCCAGCCTGCACAACACTCGCCTCCAGAGAAAATGACAGTGTTCATTCGCACTTGCAGATGCTGTGAAGAGGAAGATTCTGGTTCTGGACTTGGATGAAACGCTGATCCACTCTCACCACGATGGAGTCCTCAGACCCACAGTGAGACCCGGCACGCCGCCGGACTTCATCTTAAAGGTGTGTACAAGCACACGACCAGAATGCGTGTTTCGATATGTCGACACCCTCTCATTCAATGTTCTTCCTTTTTCTTTGCAGGTTGTGATTGATAAACACCCAGTCAGATTTTTCGTACACAAAAGGCCTCATGTCGACTTCTTTCTAGAAGTGGTGAGTGCCCTTTGAATTTTCCTGCAATACATTTCCCAGTTGAGTGACAGGAATACATTTCTTTGGGTTCTGCAACTAGCTACTATTATAGGCGTTTATCACAGAGGTGTAATGGTAGGGGTGAACACACGTGTATCTAATGACATTAATTATGGCCACTGGCACGCCTACACACCCATCATTAACTTAACGAGCTACACCTTTTTCATCTACTGTTACACCGCTGTGATCAAGGCCTTTGGTCACATTTTATACTGAAAACAAAGGCCAAAGGGACAAAGTCAACTGGCTTTTCTTTTCTTTGTTTTTTTACCACCACTGCCAACAATTTACTTGCATCTGGCAGTTGGAAATGAAAGATGATCAGCCAATCAACAGAAATTAATTTATAATGTTGATGATAATATTTGGTGGCTTTTCTTTTTGAGATTATTATTTTATATTTATATTGCTTTTGGCTTTGTATCCCATCAGATTTTTTGTTGATTATTATGATTATTTTAAAATTGGTGAATCAATGATGAAAAGAAGCATCAGTTGGCAGCCCTAGTCGGGAGCGGCAACACGTGTAAATACCTGGCCGTCCGATTGACCGAGCAGAGCAAACTCCAGCTGCATGCAGACCAGTACTACAGACACAGGACTCATGCATGTGGCATTCACCCACGTCTGTTTACTTGTTCTTACATGCACACATACATTGCATCCATGTCCAGGTGAGCCAGTGGTACGAGCTTGTGGTGTTCACGGCTAGCATGGAGATCTATGGCTCAGCGGTGGCAGACAAGCTGGACAACAACAGGAACATCTTGAAACGCAGATACTACAGACAGGTACTCTTTCTCTCAGTGATAACTGAGTGTATATACACCATATTCAGTGTGTGGTAATGGATTTAGCTACCACACACACTCGAGCCTCTCCATAGGCTTGTTTTGTGTTGCTGTGATTTGGAAGCATTACTGATGATGATGAGTTAGGGCTGGGCGATTTTTTCAGATTTAATCGATTCATTTGAATTTTTATTCTCCTACGGTTTGTGAAATGGCTGAACCGCAAAATCACACAAAAAACAAAAGTGTGCCTTAAGGGGCTCCCTACTTCCTCACTTTCCAGAACGCGCACATTATTGCGCAACAGATTACCATATAGATGTCATTGTCCACAAGCTTCACTCAGCCACGGACGTTACAGACTCTCACTCATCACCGGCAAATCTTTATTCAATTTGATAAAAAAATAATAATAATAATCTTTGCACAATAATGAGTCAAGTGGTGCTGTTTTTTTATTTTATTTATTAACAACTGATTTGTTCACATAGGCCAATTCAATTTTTATTTTTGGGCCAAATCGCCCAGCCCTATGATGAGTATTATAATATTTTCACTAATGCGACTAACGCCTGCCCTGTGTGTCCCTGTTGGTAGCACTGTACGTTGGATCTAGGGAGTTATATTAAAGACTTGTCCGTGGTGCACGCTGACCTGTCCAGTATCGTTATCCTGGACAACTCGCCTGGCGCTTACCGAAGCCATCCAGGTACACATGCACACCACTTACACATTCACATGCAATAATTACGCTATCTGACTGTTTTCATTCCTTATATTTTAGAACAAGCAATCAACAACTAACAAGAGGCAACAAAGAATAGTAATTGACTACACAAATGAATGAATAATGACATTATGACATTTTCACTCTTGAGAACACAGAATCATACAAACACGCATTTTTTTGTGCACACCATCATTTTAAGCACCATCATTAAGCTGTAATAACTAGCACACAAGGTGTGTGTGTGTGTGCGTGCGTGCGCGTGTGCTAGCAACCACCCCCCCCCCCGCCACCAACCTGGCTAATGCATAGTTTCTGAAGTCTGGCCAGTCTTCTCTGATCTACTAGCCATGATGGATGGATCCTAAAGGGGCTGGTTGAACATCAATTAGAAGGCAACCAATCCTAATCTCCATCTTAAGCACCACCTCATCAGTGCCAAATGTTAGTGCTAATCTACTCCTATTTGAGAAACCAATATGAGCAAACCCCCGTGCATTTGAATTGAGGTCTAGCAACAGGCACAGTGGATACGTCTGGCTCTACCATGCGGTTGGCATTAGCCACGCTACCTCCTGCGTCCACTAGGCACTGCAAAACTAATGCTCACGTATCATGGAATCTCTCTAAATTGAGTTTTTAAGCACTCCAGGCTAAAATAGCATCCATAGAGCATCTTGACGAATATTGTCAGAAACTGAGTCTTGGGACACCATTCTCTCACTCTCCTTTACGCACTCTTTCAGCACTTAGGAAGTATCTAAGCCTCACAATGACCCACGACTTTAAGTAGTCGAATTTCATGCACACTTCCTATACCTCGTCTCCCCATTTGACATGGTAGTGGAGAAACGTGAAAGTTAGCTGCATTATTACTTATACTTTAACAAGGCTCTAACCCTATGCATTATCTATACACACAGTTTTAACAAGGCCCTGCCCTTATGCATTATCTGTGCACAGTTTTAACAAGGCCCTGCCCCTATGCATTATCTATACACACAGCTTTAACAAGGCCCTGCCCCTATGCATTATCTGTGCACGCACAGCTTTAACAAGGCCCTGCCCCATGCATTATCTGTGCACACACAGCTTTAATAAGGCCCTGCTGTCCCTATGCATTATCTACACACAGTTTTAACAAGGCCCTGCCCCTATGCATTATCTATACACACAGCTTTAACAAGGGCCTGCTGTCTCTATGCATTATTTACACACAGCAAGGCCCTGCCCCTATGCAGTGGATAATGTGATTGGCCTTGTGATATGTGTCATGTATAGGCCAACAGACCCTGCTGTCCCTCAGCAATACAAACTCTTCATTGTGATTGTTGTGACTGCGCATTAAAACCAACCACAGTCCCAACACAAGCCATCAGTGTGAACACAGCACTAGTAGTAGAGAGATTGTTTCCTATGACCAGACCAAACTTATGTTGGAATCGATGATGATAATAATACGTTTAATGACGCATGTTTTTCTTGAAACGGCAGTTCAGTTGTATGAAAGCCTGGATCAACATAAAATACTCAAGATCAAAACGTGGAACATGACACGCAGCACATAATCAGGAACTATGAAATGACACAAAATATCACATGATGCGCTGTACTTGTATACACCTTTTTTTTCTTTTTTTTCCTGCTTTGCAGACAATGCAATACCCATTAAGTCCTGGTTCAGCGACCCTAGTGATACAGCACTTCTTAATCTGCTGCCTATGCTGGATGCACTAAGGTAACTGGATCCACACGTTTGGCTTTCACATGCACCATTATGTTGGCTCTCGGTTCAATGCAATGTAGCTTCTACTGTCCGTCTTCATCTGGTTGTATTTTGTATTGCGTTGTGGTTTGTGATTGGGGTTCACTTTCGTAGTCCTCGGAGGGATTGTGAAGAGACTGCAACAAGCCTCGAGGAGCAATTGGACTCATGCCGGCTTTGTTTTGGTCGTTTTGTCCACAGGTTCACCGCTGACGTCCGCTCCGTCCTCAGTCGGAACCTCCACCAGCATCGGCTCTGGTGATAGGCTGAACGAGGAGGGCCTTTGGCTTGTCGAGTGCCCCCCTCCCTCCTCTGCTGGCCCCCTCCCCCATCCCCATCCCTCGG
>OMKN01011631.1:3042-16724 GCA_900302345.1 Melanonus zugmayeri | reverse complement strand
CGAGCAGATCGCCACCCTCTGCGACACGCTGAAGGAGTACCCCGCCGTCCGCTACCGCAGGTACAGGAGCCTTGCTCAGGAAAACCTTTTTTGTTTGTTTGTTGTTGTCGCGTGCTACTACCGAAAGCCAAAAACGATTTCAGACCTATAATTATTATCAATAAGAGACGATGAAAAGACTTTGAGATCTGTCATTCTTGATGCATGCGTATAGACATGCGTATCAGCAGCTGTCTTTGAGGAACACGACAAATCTAAAAATGGAAATGTCAAAGGGCAAGGTCTGTGCCTTTTCCATTGACTGGCACACGCTGCAAGGTCACGTGACGACAGATCCTACGATAGGAACGCTAACCTTCCACCTAAAAACACAGTGATTACAACACCTGACTAGCGCGACTCCGCCCAGTCTCAAATCTAATCGTTATAGCATAACGTGTGTGTTTTAATTCTCTGGACGTGGTCGATGGGTTATTGCTGCCATTGTCTTCGCCAGGGGCCCC
The DNA here is from genome assembly GCA_900302345.1 of Melanonus zugmayeri. NCBI lineage: Eukaryota > Metazoa > Chordata > Actinopteri > Gadiformes > Melanonidae > Melanonus > Melanonus zugmayeri. Next base: position 16,221 of record OMKN01011631.1, on the reverse strand, counting down.
GAGGACAACGCTAAGCTGGCCGAGGAGGTTTACCAGCACCTCAACGCCCATAAAGCCGACAACCCCAGCATGGGAGAGGTGAGGAGGACGGTACCGCACCGCCACGCCCAATCAACACGTCCTCTGTGCTACTGCAACAAACTGTATTCTCTCTCCGAGCAAACCCTGAGCAACCTTCAGCACCGATAAGATCATGACGCGCTGTACTTCACACGTTTCTGGGTGTTTTATGGGTGTTTTCGGTGCTTTAATTGTCTTACTACCTGTTAATCATTTTATGTCTCTGTGCTTGACTCTGCTGTTTCTTTCACTCTTGTTCTTTCATTCTTCCTTAGCTGACATTTCCTTGCGTCTGAGACTGGTCTGAAAAGGCATGTATTACAATTCATGTTTTCAGCTCCTAATACAAATATAGTCATTTGACGTTGGAAGTTCCCTTTTTAAAAAGTACTTGTTTCAATTATTAATGTTTCTAATCTGAGCAAATATGAATCCATTCTTAAAGATGATACGTTTTTTAATGAAACGATGACCCATTCTTTGAAATATAAATAAAAGATGAGAATGAGGATTTGACAAGAAAACCTTATTTATCTACTAGAGAACTAGATACCAAGCAAACATCCAAGTATAATTCAATACACTATATTTGAGCTCTCAGTTTTGCCTGTGGTTGATATATTTATTCCCTTCTTTTCTGTTCTTCTGGGGTTTCAAAGCAATTCACATCAAATGACATAAGTGCCCTACCGCTCATTTGCCACTATTTTTTTTTCAACTGAACAATGTTACCTCGTCATTAGGGTGCAGACAAGGTACGATCTCAGCTACTGATCGTAGACCGAGGATATGACCCCATCTCACCCATTCTGCATGAGTTGACCTTCCAGGCCATGGTCTACGATTTGCTGGACATCAAACAAGACATCTACAAGTGAGTGCTACGCCCCCTGAATACAATGTCCAGCTGATGAATCCAATAAGTATATTATACAGCGTTTCACTTGGAGGGCCGGGGTAGTCTAGGGGTTAGGGTGTTTGCCCCTGAGCCCAAAGGTTCTGTGTTTGACCCCCGGTGTCCGTATTCTATCTGTAGCTACCCTTGAGCGAGATGCCTAACCTCTACCTGCTTATTAATATGAATGCACTGTATGTTTCTTTGGATGGAAAGCGTCTAGAGAATTTCATTCAATCACTTATTCCTGTATTTAAACATCTGCTTTTTCAAGGTATCAAACCACTGGAATTGGAGAAAGTAAAGACAGAGAGGTTCTTCTGGATGAGGATGATGAGCTGTGGGTTCAGCTCAGACACATGCACATCGCAGATGTCACCAAGTAGGTCTGAACAGAGGCCTCCTCTGTTTCACGAGGGTGGCTTACATTGCCTGTAGATGGAGTCTTGCAGGATATTTTGTTTGCACACGTTTGTGAGCGGCGAGTAGGGGTGTGGAAACTTCTCAATTCTAAGATGCATCGCAATGCAGACATGGACGATTCTGCATCGATGCAGTGACAGAACAGAATCGATTATAGCCCAACGTTGATGTAAAAAAAAAACTAAAATAGAGAGAGACGTTGACTGTTGATTTTCAATGCAACGTCGCATTGAATTGTGGGTGTGACATACTAGGCTAACTGGTCGGTCCCACCAGGCGCATGTGCGTCCCATTACGGCTCCGTTGCCGGAGCAGATCGCGTCTATTTTTGCCGGTCCAACCGCGTCAATCTACACAGCAAAAAGCACCAGGCAGGAAGTTAAGGTATAAGCAGCATCCGGTAAAATGCGTTACGGCTCCGGCGCCGTTGCTGGTGGTCCCACCAGACGTGTTGCGTCCCAGAAGCGGCTTGCCTCGCCGCTTGTGAAAAGAAAACTTATTTTAGTAGATTACAGCTCAAGTGCAGAAGTATGTTTGGTTTTTGAGAATGGAAAAAAATTCACACACAAATGTAAGCTAGGACTATACTATGTATTTATTTAGATGTATAATTTAATATAAAGACATTTATGTTGACATTCTGATTTAAGAACTTTCTAAATAAGAGTTAATTTATCTGACTGCTTGTATTAATTGATGAAAAAGTAGCCATGTGCTGTAATATAGATTAGAATATTGAGGATGTAATATATTATTGAGATGCATCGTAGAATCGAATCTAATCGTGAGGCCAGTGAAGCTTCACAGCTCTAGTGGCGAGTAGTAAAGCGCCAGAATTACACCTGTACGGTCCTTTTTAGTTTTTAACCTTTGCCATTCATGTTCTGGATGACCAACTCAAATCATTTGGTAAATGAATCTGACTTGCCGTGTGTTTTGAAAAAGGTGTGCGGCCGTTATTTAATTTGCATGAGTATTACTTTATTTTTTTTGTACTTCATAATCCAAGATGGTGTTTTGTAAATGCTGAACTCATGTTTGCAGGAAGGTTACCGAGCTACTGCGCACGTTCTGTGAGGGTAAACGGATGTCCACTGATAATGTGAGTGTTAAACACTGTGGTAGTTATTGTCCTAGCGTTGTTAAGTGCTCTGCACTGAGCCATGGTTAGCCTGCGAAGTTCCTTATCTTCTGTATTATTCACTAAACACAAGCAGTAAATCATTTTATAGTTTGACCAACACAACATTGGAAACATACATTGGAAATGCATATCTTTATTTAACTATTGAATTGTAAAAAGAAAAACCAATCACAGTACAATACTGATTGATTGATTTAACTTCAAGCCTTGTAAACATGTAATATAATTATCATGACTTAACCTTTTAATAATTATTATATAATATTATTAATTAATCTGATAGGGTTTTGCGATTTGAAAAAATGCATTCTATTACATTGCGATGTCGGTTTGAATTAAATGAATGGTTCAGCCCTATTGGCCACTTTAAATGTGTTTTGTGTTTTTAGGCCAACATCAAAGATCTCTCTCAGATGCTGAAGAAGATGCCACAGTATCAAAAAGAGCTCAGTTTGGTGAGTTTCAGCACATTTCTTTAAGTATGAAATGAAAGAAAAACATGAGAAATACAATTATTTATTTTTAGTTTTGTCATTCATTTGTATTTATTGTTTTTTTGTATTTTTTAATATTTACAGTACAGTACTCACTTGCACCTCGCCGACGCCTGCATGAAGAAGTTTAAGCAGTCTCTGGAAAAACTTTGTGAGGTGGAGCAGGTCAGTATTAAATTCACTCTCAAAAGCACTCTTTTAGAAGGACACTCTGTACCTAACTTTCATACATCTAGAGGAGTTAAGTTTATGACAAACAACCTTCACGTCGTCTCTTCGAGAGAGAGAGAGAGTGTGTCTGTCATGGAACAACAACCCCCACTGACCCAGCACGGCAGACGGACCCCTCCATTATCACATCTCCATTATCACATCTCTATTCATAGCTCCTCCGGGAGCATTGGCTACAGACGCTGCAGTTATGCGTAATGGGGGAATTTTAATGGTGATGGCGCTTATGGTGTTGAGACAGATGCCGTAACAACATACCAAAAAATGTTGAGGCATTACCGTGTCCTCCAAACAATGTCTGTGCTATGGAAAATGTCGACCCTTTTTAAATCAAACGAGTGACATGACATCTACCCACGAGCACAGTGTTGCTTTTATTTTATAGGAGTGTTAATCGGGACGCTCGCATAAACCGTTCACTCCTCCTCGCTAATGCATCGCCGGCGTGCTTGAGAGCTGTTTCTTTAATCCCATGAAAGGGGGTGGGCATGCGTCAGCTCTGAAAAGGACATCTTAAGCCAGTCAGCACTACCCTCAGCGGCCCGTGGGATAAATGTCCTCCATTGTTTGGCTCAAGAAAAAAACAAACAAGGCTCTGAGTGTGAGGGCACAGGTGACGTCTGATGTCTTGTTTTCAGCTCTTTCATTTCAAATGCTAAAGAGCGAGGATTGTTGGTCACTGGCTAAGCCTGATGGAGAATGGGGATTAAGGGACACTCGGGCTAATGATTTAAAAAAAAATAATAATAATAATTTTAGGAAGGGCAAATCTGCTAAAGGGAGATTTTGTAAAGGGAGATCTGACAACCTAGGTGTCATTTTATAAAAGACTTAAAGACGTCCATATTGTTCAGTGGTTTTGATTGATTTGATGGTTAACACGTGCTACTGTAATATGTTTTGTGTTGCACCACGGAAAAGAACATCTCACTTGTTAATTTGACATGTTTTTTAAATGCACATTTTCATACACGCACATACGAGTACAATGGCTTTCCAGCCCAAGACAAACTCTACATACACTGTGTGAAACGGGTGGTGTTTCTGTGATCATGGAGGGATTGTTGAGGCGTGTATCATTAAATGTCGGGTGAAGCAACGTCTTTCGTGACGCATTTCTAAAGCGTCTTTGAGTGTTAGAAAAGCGCTATATAAATAAAATGTTTATTATTATTATTTCTAAAATAAACAGGATATTAGGGCGGGGCTAAATCCAGGAAGTATGGGAGGGATGCATTGATCCGTCAATGTGGTTTATTATAGCGGGAGTACTTCAATCAATATTAGTGTCACGTACCCCCAGGCGCCCCATATAGAGGCGTCGGTTCCCTTGTAGCATAGGATTTGAACTTCCAAACTTTTTTATTGCTTTTCAGAGGGCTATAAGCACTTTTGCACTGCAATGTGGTTTTGAGCTGAAACATGGGGTTTGGAGTTAAAAAACATTCTCTAGGGCCTAGACAACCATTCGCAAGCGTGGAAACATGTTTTCCATCAAAACTGAGAAAGTCACCTAATGTCCATCATGTTGACTTTAAGAATCAGAAGGTATTGGCGAGTAGGATACCCATACAAAGAATCTGTCTTGGTATGTTAAAAGTATAACATTTTCAAATATATTTATAAAAAATACTAATTACAATTAATTGGTAATTAAAAAAGATTTAAATATAATTTTCTAATATAAAGTATGCAAATGGAGATGGGTATGGACAGAGAAGCTGTGTTGTGAGTAACTTGATGGTCGCCCACTGGTGACGCTCCACCACAGGACCTGGCCATGGGCTCCGATTCAGAGGAGCAGCCCCTGCGAGACGCCATGAAGAGCATCGTCCCCGTGCTGCTCGACAACGACATTGAGGCCTACGACAAGATCCGCATCATCTTGCTGTACATATTCCACAAGAAAAAGGGTGGGTCCCTTTTTTTTTAATTTTATTTTTTTTACAGAAAACACTTAAAAACGACCGCCTGCCATCAACGTTTTTGCTGTTGTGCATCCCCTCGTGTTCCACGCAGGCGTCGCCGAGGAGAATCTCACCAAGCTCATCCAGCACGCCAACATACAGGCCAACAGCGACATCATCACCAACCTGCAGCACCTGGGCTGTAACATCATATCCGGGGTAGGCCTCCCCGCCCGCAGCCCCGAGGCCCCGTTCACACCCGGCGTTTAAATGACGCGTCCTGGGGTTGATTCCGATCACAAGTGGACAGCTCGTCAGTTTAGACCTGGCATTAGATAGCGTCTCCACGTGCGTCTCGAGTGACAACTTGTGATCGGGTCTCACTTCGCCCCCGCTCTATATGCAAATGAGCACGTGCATAATTTCCGTTTGCAAAGACCAAATGCATTGTTGTAGAAGAAGAAGAAATCAAAACAATCAATACAGACTGGGTCTATTCTAGCTTTGGAAGTTTAAATCTAAATAATCATCCAAAATAAATCTTCGTCAAGAGACTTTTCTTTTCTCTTCTCGTTCATTTTATCGAATCGTAATTGGGATGCTCACTGACGAAACGACGTTGAGTAGGCGGTCCTTCAATGTGGCCCAGGACACATTCACGTACACACTGCTAAAAGAATGTGACCATATGTGGTCAGACCACAATGTGGTCTGAGCGATCGGGTCTCAACGCGTCCTCGATGCGTCTCGGGTGCATTCATACCTGTACTCAGAGCGGTCCACGTGTGATCGGGTCGCCCACATGTTAATTCCAGGTGTGAACAGGCCTGAGTCACATCCTCCTCCTCCTGCTCCATAAACACTGTGAAACTATTTGCTTTGCAAACGTCTCCTTGTCTCCGTCAGGGCTTGCACTCGGGACAAGCCCAGCATGAGAAGAAGAAGCGAATGGAGTCCACCTACCAGCTCTCCAGGTGGACTCCGGTCCTTAAAGACATCATGGAGGTATTGAAAACCTGCAAACGTGTGTAACCACGTGTGCAGCTTAAGGGATGGATGGCTGGGGGGTAGAATCCCGAGGAAGAATGTGTGATCTCTTAATGTCTTATGTTGTCACCATTGACTTCACTGTGTGTGTGTGTGTGTGTGTGTGTGTGATCACAGAACGCCATAGAAGACAAGCTGGACAGGAAACAGTGGCCGTTTGTCTCCGACCCAGCACCCATCAACACGACACAGACTGCAGTGAGGTGGGTGCTATGCAATGGTTTAATTGATTATTAATCCCCCTCCCCCCCATACCTTACCTTCAAGTTTAGAATGAAACGGGTTCAAATGAAATGGAAATAGATGAGATTTGAAGACAATGGAGTGCGTTTTACATGACACTGTAAGATGGTAAACATTAAATTACGTTAACAGCATTGATTAACAACAATTCATGTTAAATGTCTGCCACAGATTTTCTGTTGAAGTCAGAGGTGACGGGAGACTTTTTTCTTTCTGCTATTTTTAAATCACTAAAAGATTATCAACGGAGATTGAATATGTATTTCTTTATGTAACTCGGTTGTTGCAAAGTTTTTTACATGAATGGAGCCGGAGGTAAAAAGATCAAATTAAGCCAGTTTTCCGGGTCCATTTCAGTGCTTCATAATCCATCATTCGAGGGTTTATACACATTTAAGAGCCTGTGTCAAAACCATAATCTGGATTCACTAATGGACCGTTTTGATTTGTCCCCCTTCCTGTGTGTAAAGCACTTGATGTTCTGGTCAGTCTGAGTAGTCATTAATGTCAACTTGATCCGTCTGCGTCTGACACCAGATGTGGATGTGTTGGTATATAGAGCACACACACTATACTACCTGTACTGTTTACATTTAACCATAACATTACACTGAGGAATACATTACATAATATACTAATACATGGTATAATGTATATCATAATATACAATATGGTATGGTGTACAACTTTAACATTTTGTTATTGTTTGTTTCAGACTTCATGTTTTTTAGGCGCAATTAATTTACTACAAAATGGGGCGTTGCGTTCAGTCAATATGTTTTTTATTTCATGACTTCACGATATGACTCCAATATTTTGTGTACATGTATTTATTTTTTAAATAGCAGTGCACGGTTTGGGCACTGGCACAAAAACAAATCTCCAACGGAGTACCGCTCCGGGCCACGTCTGATCATCTTCGTGATCGGTGGGGTGACGCACTCTGAGATGCGCTCGGCCTATGAGGTCACTCGGGCCACCGACGGAAAATGGGAAGTCCTGATTGGTAAGGTTTTTATTTTGGTCACCCTTGCTTGGTTACAGTTTAATCATGTACTGTACAATATATATTTTTTAAACTAGGTGTTTTTTTTATAGCTACTATGATTTTGATGATATGCTTTGATTGTTCTCAGTCTGTCTTTGGATAAAATAGTCTAAATGACAACATTTAAATGTAGCGTATTCACATTTATCAATGGCTGAATCGATGGCCTCACAGATAAATGTTAACGGCGCCGTGTCAAGGGGTCCGCTTTTGACAATGTAAAAGTAACGTCGTTCTTTCTTCTGTTTTCTTTGTCAGGATCGTCTCACATCCTGACGCCGACCAGCTTCCTGAACGACGTGAAGAGTCTGGACAAAGTGCTAAATCCTGATTTTTAAGGGAGGTCTTAGCAAGATTGGGATAAAGATGTATTTTATTTGTGCTGATGAGGGATGCTGGTCTATTGTCACTGGATTTGCGGTATAAGTATATGTGTACTAACCCAGGTAGTCGAAGATATAATCACTGGAAGGATTTCTTGTTTTTTTTTGCGTGTGTGTGCAATGCTCAATCTGAAGTAGATTATGTATATACCACTGTTTGGTTTGACATCATATCCATACTATTTAATTTAAATAGATTGTATTTACTGTACCCAATGATTGTATCCTATACTGTAATTATTTCAAATAATTTTTGTTATAATGAAATCGCATATTTGCAGTCTTAGAACTGAATGATTTAAAAGTAATCTAATTGTTACCTATGAAAACAAAGTCTCATTGTCTTCTACTGTCCCTCGTGGATAATACGGTCACAACAGTTTCTTCTGAAATCTAGCACTTTTATCATGTACTTTTTAGAGAAAATGTTTTGAGTGTGGTGGGTCTCTGTTTCTTTGTTCTCTGTAAAAAAAAAAAAAAGCTTAATAAAAGAAACATGTATTCACTGGACATTTCACCTTGTGTTCCGAGAAGCCAGCCTCAGGAGGAATGCTAGGAATTTACTTTTGTTTTGCTTCTATTTGCCTAACACTTTACCGACCAACATAAAAACAGGACAGATATTCCAATGATACTGTAATATATAAAATCACTGCTGGCTGTAGCTCTTAGTCTCTCAAATAAGGTTATACCCATCTCTTTCTACAATGTATCATATCAGTATTGATACAGTATTGATACAATGTATCTATATATATACATCGCCATTGATTTATCAGAGCCACTAACCTCTCACAATTTTCCCCATAAGATTATTACTGGAAATGAGGAATCAGTGGATATGTTGACATACGACCTATAGATCCTAATCTATTGGCTCTAGATCCTAATCTATGCACTTTGTGTCTTTCCCTCGACATAACAGCATTACTTCTCATGTTTGCAATGTTTCTTGTGTAAATTACTACGCACCATTATGTTACACGTCGCTTTCTACTTGTACTTTTAAGCACAGCGTTAGCTCCGGTAGGGGGGCAGACAACGCACAAACCGAAAAAGATCATCCCTGTCTATCTGAGGATTATGTTTTCATCTCGGATTATGGAACGCCTGAGGTCTTAGTGGCAACGGGTTAAACCTTAGGGCTTAAGACTGTTTAAAAGCATCCTCCCAAGCTAAGGCCAGTATACATTTGAAGAAAAAGCTAAACGCTCCATCTTTCGCTCCCCTGGATTTACAATGTCTTTTCTGTTCAGTAACTGAATGGAAATTATATATACAAGACTTCATTTTACCCATCGTTGAGTTGACAAGGAACAACAGGCTGCCTTTTTTGGACATACATTAGTTTTGCATGATGACTGCTGTTGAAGTAGAGACGAGGATGGAAGCTAAGCGCATCCCTCTGGTATGCCATCATTTACTGATGAAACCATTGCCTTGTCACTCTGACCTTTTGACAGACATTTCATAACTTTTGACTCAAAGTGAGATTGCTATTATTATAGTTAAATTATAGTTAATACAAATTATATTATAGTATATTTTAATCCTCTTCTTTGGTTCATGTTCATGTTTTGTGTTCTATCATGCCAAATAATAGATAATAATAGAGTTCAAAAAAATCAATCCATTATGATTCAAAACCACAACAGTGTTGTGTTAGGTAACATGTATTACATGTTTCATCAATTCCAAATGTACGATAATTTAAAGCTGAAAGAGTACAAATCATTTCTTTCAATCACATTCAATTTGACATATTGGTGGAGTGGTTTTTGGATTCCTTTGTTCCGCAGGGAGCCCCTGGACAGGAGCAGGTTTTCTCCTCGGATCTGTCCCAGAGAAGTACTACAACTACAGGTCAGGATGGGCTTCTCTCAGACAGACAGACATCTCACTGCGTTGTGTGTGCTCTGTAATCAAGGCTGGAAACTATTTCAGTACCTTTATTCACATACTGTACTTGGAGCTATTTTATAGTTATATTATTATATTATTAAAATTAAATATCTATATGGGGAGTTTACACTTGCACAATTAAATCAACTACTCAACTTTTTAGTTCACATATCGTAACGGTTTTATCAAAATTGTATACGAGTGATAGTTTTCTTTTTTTTTATAATGGTGACAATATGTGGAAGCCATGGATTATGCCAACCAAAACTGGATCATCAAAACAATTGGGATTAACCTGGTATATGCATTAAGAATGAAGGACTTTAATAAAAATAGATTTGTACCTGCGTGATCCAGATGTCTGTCTTCCTCTCTCTACACAGACGCAACTTGCACAAGCAACGATCATTTTTTCCATGCCCTGGCCAACGCCCAGGGTCAGCGCCTTGATGACCAGCGGGTTTCGCTTGCTTCGCTGCCAGGTTTCAACCACCAGGTACCAGACCAGACCACACAATAGATGGACCCCGTAACTGGATAACTGGATGAATTTACAAAAGTCTTCCAGTTACCGTAATCTTCCAATGTATTTCTATTTATTTTTAATGTTTATTTAGACACCTGCCACAAATAACCAGAGGTGCTCCACACCTCACATCATTCTGACCGGGAGCACGCCAGAGACCACTAGGAGACTGCTGCCTGCCTCAGGCAACCCTGTACGGAATAACACACCCTCAACGCAGTCCAACCAAGCTCCAATCGCGACGAGAAGGAGGGAAACGGTCTAAAGATACTGTTCTGTTTATGACATAGGGGGCCCCTGTTCAGGATCCAGTCCAGACCGTGATAAGCCACGGTCAGCATGGGTGCGTGGAAGACCAGCGCCATACTGTGGATCCCAGTAAGAGCCCGTCTTTAATGGCCAAACAGGCAGAGAGAAGGCCAAGCTCAGCTATAGCACCAACAGGTAATTTAAATACACAAATACATATACATATTTAAAACACCATAACCACCCATAGACTCTGGTGTTTAGGGGGTTTGACTCCCAGCTGAAAGATTCTTGGTTCGATCCTCGATGTCCATCTGTAGGGCATCCCTGAGCACAAGATGCCCAAGCCGTACCTGTTCATTAATGACATGTATCTAAAAAAAAACAAAAAAACACTTTGGATAAAAGCTGCCAAATGACTAAATAGCAGGGTTACTATTTCTATGTCTTCACCGGTACTTCCTTATAGGGCCTGATTCAGACAAGTTCTTCAGCCTCTTGGCTGATACTCAGGGCCGACGGCTGGACGACCAGCGGGCGACTCTTCCTTCGTTACCCGGGATACAGAATGAAAAGCCCACAACGTCTGCCGGAGGAGACTCAAGTTACTTATGCTACATGGTCTCCAAAGTGCAAGTGAGTCTTTCTTAGTCTCTCTTCTTTATTTATTTATGTGAGAGATAATGCCCTTCGAGGTGTCCATGATCAGGAATTAATGGACAACGGGGAGGCCAGAACAGACAGTTGCCTCCGCGGAGTCCATTAATTGCTGATAATGGATACCTCAAAGGGCATTATCCCGCTTATACCATGGTCACTTACCAAAGATTAAAAACAAGGTGCGTTGCTTTATATTTTGGGGCAATTCGCTCTAAAAATAACACATTTTGGGCAGCACTTTATCTGGTTCCCTGGAAACCTGTGGGTGTTTCCACCCACTAATACCTGGAACACAATTAGTCACACCTATAGACTCCTACGCAATGCAAACAGTAGTTTACAACTCCAGCCAATAGGACGAACCTTAGATACAACTTGGCAACGGGAGATAGAACGGTGAACAGAGTTTCACTGGAACTACTTAGTAGGTGTCCATTATCAGCAATTGATGGACACCCTGCAGCCAATCACAATCGAGTATTCACCCAGACCATAGTATAATTATTTATATCTATATATAAATAGATTGCCCCCGTGTCCTGTCCTGTTGGGGAAGCCCGGAACGAGCCACTTTTGAGGGTTTGAGTCCTGTCTTTGGTGGCAGTAGCAAGGACTATGCTACAATTTCATATTCCCTCATTTCCTCGTTTCATAAATAAGCAACATGGTTTGCATTGCAAATACCAACTCTCTGCATAGATGCATGCCGTGTTATAAACCATCTCATAACTTTCAGGGTTCCAGGATGGAAGAGCAGAGATGCTCCTTACCCCAGATTCTGAGTCCGGAGACTGGTTCAGGCCCCCCTCGGTCAGCCTCCTTCAGCACCGGCTCAGACATAGAGAGACCCAAGATCAAGGACACGGTGAATCAGCAGGTATTACCCTACTAGCCTTCTCCTACTACTAGTGTTATATGTACATGTTTCTGAATTACAATCACTAAGGCGAATGTGTCAAAATAAGAGCTCTTGACTATATACCTGACTGGCATTTTTCAATAAATTGTGATTTAGTGTCAATATTTCTATAGATAATACACTGAATGATGTCAAACATTGAGGCAGCATTTTATTTTCCATCTAGCCGATGGGGCAGGTGGACCAGGACAGGTTTCTTCGCATGATGAACCATGCCCAACATGGGAGAATGGACGAGCAGCGCTGTGTGTTAAACCCTAGCAGGAGCACCAACTCCACCCCCAAACACAACAGACACAAGTCCCCACAAAGCACTGTCCCCACAGGTTGGCCATTTTGGTGTTTAGTGTTAACTCGATGTTATTTTAACAATATTATCAATAGATCCAATAGATCAATAGAGCCAATAGATCAAGAAAAACTAGGATAGTATACATTTGGCAAAAGGATATCCATCTCTGCTATTTGATAATGACCATGTGCTTTATAGATTGCATGCTTCTCTATTGGTATTGGGGATTGCATGTCTCCTGAGAATATTTTGATGTAATAACCAATGAATGGTTTTGAACATGAATTACCAACCATGGTTTTTATATCGTCAACCATTCATCCACTGAACACTTGTGCTTGTTTGCTCTATGCTGCCAGGTCCTGATTCTGAAAGGTTTTTCAGTCTCTTGGCCGATACTCAGGGCAGAAGACTGGACGACCAGCGAGTGTCTCTTCCTTCGTTACCCGGCATACGGAATGGAGGAACCACGTCAACCGCTGAAGCAAATGGTTCCAGCCACATGCTTTACATGGTCTCCAAAGTCCAGGTAGGTCCTATCCACTCCAAGAAACCTGACAGTAAGACAGCAATGACTTTGACGGGTCTCTCAGAAACTTCTGCAGCAATGGAAGTATTATCTTAAGTATTATGCCAAATACAACTGAAGGTTGTACTGATGCCTCAAACCGAGGAGGACCTGGGTTGGGAACCTTGCAAACATGGAGAATCTAATACGTTGCATCGAATACATGGGGTGGGGGGGGGGATAAAGGG
>OMKN01011630.1:9692-24222 GCA_900302345.1 Melanonus zugmayeri | reverse complement strand
GAGATCTCCCCCTTGTCACCCGCCAGATATTGCAAATGTCATTCATTGTGTTATTAAATTAAACGCCGCTGTAGTATGTGTCGCTCCGAAGGCGAGTATGTGTCGCTTGGATTCCGTGCGGATGAGGCGGCGATGTTCTTGTGGCTTCTTTTGTAAGTAATTAGAAAACAATAAATATCCCCTTGCTTGACATTATCATTGTGTGATAGCGCTTCAGGTTTGCTACGCTCCCTGAGAAGTATCACTCAAGAGGGACAGTGCAGTGGATATGAATGGAGCTACATGTGTTGCACATAGACCAATGCTTTTAAGCACAGCAGAACTTGTTTAGCCATGCTTCCATTTCTATTGTCCTCTTTGGATTACTTCCACACTGCACATCTCTGTATCTATCTCACTGTATCTATGTCCATCTCACTGTTATTTACCTACACCTCTCTGTATGCATCTCCAGTTCACTGTATCCATCTCTATCTCTCTCCATCTCTCCTGACAGCCCTTGCAGCCCCTTTCCTCATCTTCATTTGGATCCCCTTGTCTGGATATAAATCACATTCATAGTGCACCTGAGCCACGGCGTTGGGTGGTGGTGGTGGTGGTGATGGTGGTGGTGGAGGTCCCAGATGGACCAATTCAAATAGTGGTTCAATTCCTGCTCTGGGGATACACTCCCACACAAGCACAAATACAAACACACACACAAACACACACACACACACACAAATACAAACACACAGACACTCATACATACATGGCATGCACACCAGCAACATGAAGGTTAAGGAAATGCTCAATCAAAACCATGTGTTCACGGGTCACACATACACATACAAATAACCCACCCACCCCATGCACACATGTACACACACACACGCACCCCCCAAAGACACTGACAGACAAAAACACTGCCATACACACACACACACACACACCAAAAGACACTGACACAGACAAATACACTGCCATACACACACACACACACACACAACACATTCAGAATGACACAGACAAAACACCCTGCCTCTTTCTCTCTCCTTTTGGCTCCCATGTTCTTTGTCTCCCTCTCCCATTGTTTCCTCTTTTCCTTGTTCCTTTTGTCCGTCTCTCTATCCTCCCCTCCCTCCTCTCTATCTCTGCCATTCAACAACTGACACATCCACATTCTCCCAGGTGGAATTGTTGGGCGGCTCTGGATTTGCATTTCTATTTTTCTAATATCTCCACTGGACAGGAGATCATTGGCTCAACATGGCAGACAATAGAATAGGGAGACAGGCTCCACATGAGCAGACTGACGTTTGTTAAAGACGCTCATCTCCCCTCATCCCGTTCTTTTGTTTTTAATATGAGGGGAGGTTGCTCTACCTTGTTATGAGTTGGGGGGGAGGTTACAATGTGTTTTTCTGCTGCCGGCTCCAAACAAATGCATTCTGGGTGCCCAACAATCTACAAGGCTGCGGCTACGCTACGTAACACACTGAGCTTGTTAGCTCAAATAACAACCATGGCCTTGTGTGTCTGTGTGTTTGATCTCCACTGGCTTGTGTTAGGGAACAGATTGACTTTATTAAGGCTTACCGTGCCACTCTGATAGGGATGCTATGACCTTACAAAGGGATCACTAGAAGCACTCTAACAGGGTGGCAGCTAGGCTAGGGCATTCGCCTCCCAGCCGAAAGGTACTGGGTTCGATCCCAAAGATGCCCTAACCCCTACCTGCTGATTAATGACCTGTATTGGAATTCATTGTAAGTCACTTTGGATAAAAGTGTCTGCTAAATGCTTAAATAGTAATAGAAAATCGATAGATTCAGTCATATATCGCAATTATATACGGCTGACCACATATGCCTGATAAAGTCTGTGGATTGTCTTTTTCATAAAGATTATTACAAAATATTAACTATTAAACATTTTATTTAAGTGATATTGAAGAATAGATATAAGAATAGAATCAGATATATTTGACCAAAATGTGTTTGTTGTTTTAACAAAGTAACCCTTTAAATGAAACCCTCTAGCTTTCAGTACTGTACAGCCATATAGTATACAGCCACAGTAATGACTAGACTATAGGACAGGTTTAAACACAGTATTGGACTATGGTGAGTGATCCTACCTGCCCTGAGCGACGTGGACCTTGAATATACACACACACACACACACACACACACACACACACACACATACACACACACCCACTTGATGTCAAATGTTAATTGTTTTAGTATGACAGCATACATGATACATGTAAGGAATCCATATGAATACATATACCCCTTAATAATTTGTCCATGCTTACTACTTTGTTCATTAATAAAAGGAAAACAAGTCAGAAAACAAGGACCGAGCTCAAGTAGAAACGCAACATCCGTGACATTTCCAATCACTAGGACAACTTAAGAAAGAATAGACAGGTCCTAAACTTTCCAAATACAGTTTAAAAGAAGTTACGGGTTATGGCTGTCTATTGGGTGTCACTGAAACTCTGATGTTCCAGTTGGCTGGCATCAAAGCGTGTCACGGATCTCTGCTTATCCCCCTGAGATAGGATAGTTCCTATGAAAGAGTCAGCTTTTGTCAACTCCAGAGAAACTTCGGATTTGCCATGTCAACAATAAACGTGGGTTTGGCCAGGGTGACCAAACACTGAATTCAGCACAAGTTAAGAAGCTGATGTTGGATTCTCTCCTAAAATCCTGACAGCTTGGTCAAAACTGGAGTTATGTAACCCCAGAGTTGTGTTAGAGTAGACAGCAGTTAAGTTCTGGAAAGTTCTCTTTGGGGTCAAGTTTAATAAAGGGGGGGAAAGTTTGGTTTATTTGTACACGTCACCACACCACCAATTGTTACACCAATATTGTGTGTTGAATATAGCTAGTTTAGCAGTTCTCCTTTTGAAGTGTATGCAGTGTGCTAACTTGCACTGTTAAAACCTTCATGTCATTTCACAGCCACTCCTGAATTCAATCAATCAACATTTTTAATAAGGTAGTACAATTCTGTCAATCTGTTTGGATTGAGCCCTCATTCAGTAATGAACAAACAGCGTGAATTTAACTGTGAAATATGCATGTTGATAAGCTACAGAATGTAGCAAAAACACAAATATATGGTAAATAATATTGATTATTATTGATTACCAAAATGGCAGAAGGATTCCGGAAACCAGATCCATTAGTGTTCGAAGGCAATATCGTGGAAAACTGAAGAATATTCAAACAAGAATACGATATATTTGTAGCAGCAGCATGCTCGGACAAACTGCAACGTACAAAGGCGTTCATCTTGCTAAACTTAGCTCAGAAGCCATAGAACGTGAACACGCTTTCGTATACGCTCCCGCCGCTTATGAAGGAGAGGGACCAGACCGACAGGAGGTAAACCCGGCCAAAACCAGGGAAGACCCGGAATGTTTCAAAAGAAAATTCTGTGAACTTTGCAAACCACAAACTTATTCTTTACCAGAAATCAGAGACAAGGTGAAACTGTAGAAGCATACATCAGCGACTTAAAAAACAAAGTAAAGACATGCAAATTTGGAGAACTAACGGACGAGCTAGTCAAAGACAGACTCATCACCGCCATAAACAACGACAGCATAAGAAAGATATTGCTGCGCGACAGTGAGCTAACGCTGACGAAGGCAATCGGGATAGATACACAAAATGACAGAGCAACACATGAAGACGCTGGCCGTGAAGGGCTCAACAAATGTGGACAGCGTGCGCTGGGGAACAAAGCGACCACAGCCGCAAGCGCATAGACAAAAGACCAACGCGGAACGTGCAGGCCCACAGCCAACACACACATGCAGTGATCCTTGCCGCAACTGTGGAAACAACCAAGAACCAGATAAGAAAAAATGCCCCGCATACAGTCAGCAGTGCCACAAGTGCAACAAATGGAACCATTTTAAGCAATGCTGCAGATCAACACAGAGTGCCTGGACGTACAAACCTCAAAAGGCAGTCAATGCAGTAGATACAGCCCAGGGTTACAGCAGCAGTGATGACTCATCTCATTCATCCCATATCGATGGGGTCTCTATAAACACGGATACAATCGACACAGCAGACTCACAGGTTGCTCAAAGCGAAGACATTTTCTGCACAGTCCATGTTAATGGAAGGCTGATAGAGCTCAAGGTGGACACGGGTGCAAAATGCAACGTAATCTCAGGTGCCTTAAGAAGAGTAAGACACAAAGAGAAATTGGACAGCTCCAACAATGTAAGGTTGGTTGCATATGGAGGCGAGGAAATTCCCATAGCCGGGTCAGTACTTCTCTCTTGCCACGTAGCGGGTCAGTCCTACATGCTATGTGATAGAGTGAGACGTACAGCCACTGCTTGGCCTGCCGCCTGCCGTTGCATGCACTTACTCACGTTAGGCAAGGAGATACACCAGCTTCATTTAAAGGAAGAGACACGTTTTGCAAGTCAGATGTTAGTAGAATACGCTGATCTCTTTAAAGATTAAATAGGCAAACTTCCAGTCACTTACAAAATGCAGCTCGACCCAGACGCACAACCTGTCATCAGATCTGCACGTCGAATCCCAGCCGCACTGCGCGAAAAGGTCAAAGCGGAGCTAAACAGGATGACAACCCTGGGCGTCCTCGCTCCAGTTTCAGAACCAAGTGAATGGGTTCCATCCATGGTAGCAACCCACAAGAAAAATTCGAACGAAATTCGAATCTGCATCGACCCGCGAGAACTGAAGAAAGTGCTAAAACGACCACATCATCCTATGCGCACAGTCGAGGAAATGGCAGCACAAATGCCACACGCTGCTGTTTTCTCCACACTGGATGTGAAGAGTGGATTTTGGCAAATTCCCGTAGACAAAAAATCCTCCAAACTGACAACGTTCAGTACGCCATTTGGGAGATTCAGATTCCGAAGAATGCCATTTGGTATCAGTTCTGCCAGTGAGGTATTCCAACACATGATGGAACAAATCTTTGCTGGATACTCATGTGCTGTGATAGTCGATGACATCATCATTGGAGGGAATGGAGGAAAAGAACATGATGAAAACCTGAAGATGGTCCTTGATCGAGCACATCAGGTAAACCTACGGCTCAACCCACTAAAATGCAAATTCAGGCTGAAGGAGATCAGCTACGTTGGCCACATATTCACAAGCAATGGGCTCAAGCCAGACCCATCCAAAACAAAAGCAATCAACGAGGTGCCAGAGAATGTTGCAGATTTCAGTACTTCCTTGGCATGGTAAATTACATGGCAAGTTTTATTCTGAACTTCAGTGAGATATCTGCTCCCCTGCGTCAGCTGACACACAAGGACAGCGAGTGGTGCTGGTTCAAACAACACCAGGACGCATTCGACGCACTCAAGCGATCACTTGTTAACGCACCCACGTTGAAATAGTACACGAGCCAGGGACACTCACCTGTGATGCTTCCCAGTATGGCTTAGGCACTGCATGTCTACAGGAAGGTGCCGCAGTCACGTACGTGTCCCACAAATTGACACAGACCGAGACGCATTACGCGCAGATTGAGGAAGATCTCCTGGCTGTTGTGTTTGCATGCGCCAAGTTCAACGACTACATATACGGCAAGCACGTCCTGATCGAGACTGACCACCAACCATTGGTTACCATCCTCTTGAAACCAATACACACAGCCCCAGCGAGATTGCAGCGCATAATGCTACGACTACAAAAGTACACCTTCCAGTTAAACTGGAAGGTGTACAAGAAAGGCAAGCACATGCACCTTGCAGACACATTATCTCGTGCCCCCTTGAAGACAACGGAACAGCACAGCAACGAAAAGGCAGACTTTGAGGTGATGTCGGTCCAGCACATCTCCTCTTCACACCTCGAAGAGCTCAGGGAACACACGGCAAAAGACAAAGACCTACAAGTGCTTTGCAATATTATCAGGCATGGATGGCCCAAACGCGAGGTCAACCTGCCAGCAAACGTACGCCGCAACTTCCCGCATGGAGACGAGCTGACGATCGAAGATGGCATCGTCATGAAAGGACCAAAGGCGGTCATTCCCGATTCACTACAATGTGAGTATATCACAATTCTGCAGAGGTCACCCTGGCACAGAAGCAACAAAATGCAGAGCCAGGAGCATTGTGTTTTGGCCTACTATGGCAAAAGACAGAGAGAGAGACATTGTTGTGCTCCATCTGCAACAGCACAAAGCCCCACCAACAAAAAGAGCCACTCAAACTTCATCCCATTCCAGATCTGCCATGGTCAATGGTAGCCACAGACATCTTCGAATGGAACAGCAAACACTACTTAGTACTAGTAGATTCATACTCAGGGTGGTTCGAGATAGATCTGCTATGTGACATGACGTCCAACACAGTAATAAAGAAGTTAAAGCGATTCTTCTCGGTCCATGGCAGTCCACACAAGCTCATTTCGGACAATGGAACCCAGTTCAGGTTTCAGAGACTTTGCCTCATCCTGGGATTTCGTCCATGTCACTACCAGGCCCGAATACCCGCAGGCCAACAGGCTAGTTGTAAGGGCTGTTCGTAGTGCGAAACAGTTCATGAAAAGATCTGAACATGACGGAACGGACATCTTCCTAAACCTGCTCAATATCTGAAACATTCCATGAGACACAACACTTGGCTCACCAGCTGAGAGACTCATGTCCAGGCAAACGCGCACCACACTTCCAATTTGCAAGCGTTGCTGGCTCCCACCGCCAAACCAAACGACACGGTCAAGGCACAACTTACGAAAAAACGGACATCACAAAAGTTGTGGTATGACAAGTCCAGCCACTGGAGCCACTCTCCAAAGGGCAGATGGTGAGGATGTAAACTCAGAGTGGACACGATCGCATGGCAACGGTGAAACAAGTCTGCGAACAACCAAGGTCTTACATCATACAGTCAGAAGGACAGGAATACAGAAGGAACCGGAGACACCTCCTGCCTGTTCTAGAACCGACACCATCACAAGTCGATGACAACAACACCCACACAGCCGTCACCCTGCAAGAAAGTGAGTGGCAGGGGCAGGGAGAATGGTCTGTCTCATCAGAAAACGCTGAAGAGATCCACAACAGAGAGACCATTCAAAGGCCTGCCCCGTCCCCGAGGACAAATCATATGTCACAGAAGCAGGACGTATCTGCAACCCAACCGCAGATATATGCAATAGTTAATGCATGGATTCAATCTGAGTCAATCTGAGTTTCCCTCCTCAAAAAAAAATTATGCGATGAATGTGTAGTGGTATAACATCAAGTCTGTTGTGCACATTATCAGTTTAATGTTCCACAACTGTTATACAATGTTATTATGGTAAAAGACTCATGGTTAAAAGATTCTTACTGCAATACTTGCTTTACATATACATTATTGTTTCCTTGAAATCTAAAGAGGACTAAAGAGGAAGGATGTAGAATAATGTATGTTGCCACATGAAGTCACCAGCCACCAGACGTGTGGGATATTGTGTCAGCATGTTTATAGTAGATCCAGACGCTAGTCACATGTGCTGATATGCTGGTTATGTTAATAAATGTTTAAATTCATCTTGGACTGTCATCTTTAAACAATTGATTGACTGAAGAATCAACAAAGACATAAATAGAAATGAATCCTTAATGCAAGCTAAGTAACAGTTACATCAACCACCTGCGTAATTATGTTTCAATAAACATATGTTGTTACAACCTCAGACACATGATCCATTTATATCAACACCTGATAGATACACCAAGCCATGGTCCCTAGCATATGTCCTTAGATACAATCTGTAACAAATCTGTATCTGAACATATGTCTTTGAAAGATTGCGTACACCTTGACAGCTAGACGTTATTAATTTGTTTCATCTGATGAAATGAATGTATATTTGAACCTTTAGTGCATTAACCCCAAGTCTTGGTTGCTCGAGAGAAGCCACATTCACAAGCTGTGGAATAAATGAGGAACTTCCAACACATATTCCAATAACTCTACACAGAGAAAAATGAAATACACACCCAACTGAGTGAGTCTTCTGTCATTTAGTTATTTAAGAATTTTGCAAGCAAACAGATCAACAAATGCATGAAAATTCCACAGCG
This sequence comes from Melanonus zugmayeri, assembly GCA_900302345.1. NCBI lineage: Eukaryota > Metazoa > Chordata > Actinopteri > Gadiformes > Melanonidae > Melanonus > Melanonus zugmayeri. The sequence continues at coordinate 16,143 of OMKN01011630.1, read as the reverse complement.
ACTCTGCAAAACAACAAAGTAATTCACTTCACAGCGCTTATTTTCTTCCCGTGTTTTCTTTTTCCCATGAAGTTACAGTAAGATGTGAAAGTGTGCGTGTCTCAGGTCGCCGAGTGGCTACGGCTGTTGTTAACCACAATCACATTAGCGGCTTGAAGGAGCAGAGAGACTATTATTGATTGTCATGTTTCCAGCCGCCCTGCAGGCTGTGAGGGCTCTTTGTGGGCCTGGTGCTGGCTGGAAGGCTCTCAGGCACTCACACTCTTGAAAAGAGCCCAGTATGGCAAGCAGCTGGGGCTGACGAGGAGAGCTGCAGATTGCTACAAAACCTGCCCTTTTCATGTATACTGTTCCCTCAGACACACACACACACACACTGTTTCTTTCTGTGAGACACACACAGTTTTTTTCTCTGAGACATGCGCATACACACACACACACACAAATGCATAAACACACACACACACACACACACACACACACACACACACACTGTTTCTTTCTCTGAGACACATGCACACACACACAATTTTCAGCTGTGTTTTCAGCTGAGAATTAAGCTGAAAACAGTGTTTAAACATTCTCCTTTAATTCTATACTGTTCTACACAATCCCTCTGAGGAATGGTATCTGCTGACTGGCTCAGATTAATGACTAATAGAGAACAGATAGACCATGCTGTGATGATGCAAAAGGAGTACAGTGTTCAGCTATAAAGCCAGAAGCTTTCTGATCTCCATGGAAACATCATGCAGGATGCTAGCTATCCTTGTCTCTTGATTTTTTTGTTCGTTTTTTGGTTCCAAGTTAGGTCTTAATGAATTGCAAGAACATCCAAAACTACTAATACTAAACCTACTAATATGCTCCATCGCTACTAAAAAATATATCAAGGATGCATTAGAAAATGACTTGACCTTAATGTATCCCAGAATGCATTTTGACAGAAATATCCCAGCACAGGGAACGACCGCCAAGGACAGGTCCGTCTGTCCTTGAAGCACTTAGTTTCCATAAACAGTCATTGTCTCTTCAACAAAAAGGCACATTGGCTCACTTCAGCTGGGCAGGTGTTTTAACAAGGGAACAAAAAATAGGTGGAACCCCATGAGTCATGTTGCTCCCATTGCTGTCCTAGTTAGGGGTGATAAAGGCCAACAATCAGCCTGCAATTACAGGGTAACCTTTACTAATGGTTCTGAAGAGTCTATTCAAACATGGTGGTGGACGCACACACACACACATCTCCACACACACACACACACACACACACATCTCTCCACACATACATACACACACACACACACAGACATCTCTCCACACACACTCACACACACACACACACACACACACACACACTACAGTATATATAGAAACACATCTACACACATGCACACATCTATAGACACACACACACACACACATCTTTACACAAAGAAAAACACGCACACACATGTCTATCAGACAAAAACACACACCACACAAATACAGTCTGTCCCAGAGTGCGCTTCATTATTCAAGGTTAATTTGAATGTAGAAAAATGTTAAAAAAACATGCTATCACAGAATTTCTTTGCTGTAATTGTATAAATTAGCCTAGTGTTAGTAGATGAAGTAGCTGCTACTATGATAGAAAATATTAATTTCTCATACCTTTATAAGATAAGTTATTAAAAAGGTGAAAGACCAAAACATGCTTTTGCAGTAGATTAGCAATACTATTAAATAATTGTACATGGAATGAATCCAGTAGTGGAACTGTGGAGCAAAATATTAAGTCTACTTATTGACAAAGGAAACATCTTGGATTGTTTTTGAATTGTAATGCACTAATTATATACAGAGGAAAAACTAATTTAAGTAAAAGGAGATCAGGCTGTGTATTCATTGTATCACTCCACTCTCTTCTACTTCGCTCTTTTTAGTTTCCTCAGTGGACACAGTGGCTCCTGGAAATATGAAGAAAAACACTTGAGTTTCCAGTCGAGCTGCATATTCATCTAAGTAGCATGACCAAAACCAAGATAATGTCCCTAGACCTGTGGAGCAAAATATTAAGTCTACTTGTTGAAAAGGAAACATCTTGGATTGGTTTTGAATTGTAATGCACTAATTATATACGGGGGAAAAACAAATTACTTTCCAAACAAATGTAAGCAAAAAAAGATCAGGCTGTGTATTAATTGTATCACTCCACTCTCTTCTACTTTGCTCTTTTTAGTTTCCTCAGTGGACACAGTGGCTCCTGGAAATATGAAGAAAAACACTTGAGTTTCCAGTGGAGCTGCATATTCATCTAAGTAGCATGACCAAAACCAAGATAATGTCCCTCTTTCTCTCCCTCTCTCTCACCTTTCTGCAGAATTGCCACCTGGGGAAATCACATCATAATGCAACCTGAACAAGGCCAACACATCATACACCTCCTACTCAAAGTACCAAAAAGACTAAACTCAAAAAAGAATACTTTCGTTGTGGTAGACAGGAATAAAAACAGATTGCTCCCCTATGAGAAAGGGTCAAGCAGATTGAAAGGGGAAGGACCCTAGCTCCATGCTACGTAGCCGCGATAACGAGAGCCCTCGCCAGGCTGGTGAATTGCATTAGCCAACTCGTCAGGTTGGACACGAGACAGTCCACCTGCTGACCTGTTGAGATGTAATTATACTCGGTTCTTCTTTTAGTCGCGCTACGAGCAGCGGATACTTATTTCCTCAGGACAGGAAGGGTCGAAATCTGTATCGATTGTCAACTTAAGGAGGCCAAGTTTATCACCTGGCCCTCTTCGCCCCCTTTTCCTCAGGGATCAATACAAATTTCAAACCAAACGGAAGCTCTTCAACTTGGATTTGCCATTCAAAGAAACAAGGAGGGCTCCTCTCATCGCTTATCCAGTGCTGGGTGTCACAATGGCTTGCTAGGCGCGATGCTACGAAGTCACAAAGCTCTTCCTCAGCTAATCTTTACACTCTGCTCATGAAATCTAATAATGGCCTTGCTCACTAATCTGGAATTAATTCACTTTAGATGCGAGTGATTGATAACAGCCCATGGAAATGTCACCATGCTCTCTGACCGTTTGAATAGGGGGGGAGGGGGAGAAGCTGTTGAACTTGGCCGATCAGCACTTAGGTTTTTAATGATTCAACAATAGGTCTATGTGAGCTGCTTCTGTGTTGAATGGCATCTTGGTCGAATCACATTATTTGAAACTGCATAGTAAAATAACCTTTCCATGGAATAAATCCTGTAATGGAACTAGGGAGCAGAAGATTATGTCTACTTGTTGACAAAGGATACATCTTGGATTGTCTTTGTTATGTCTTTGTGATGATGTGCTCATTGGAAATAGAGAAATAACCAATGACTATAACAACACATTCAAGTAGAATATACATAAAACATAAGCTTCTGTTCACTTTTGTTAAATGTGCATGTCACTCAACAATTTTGTAAAACAAAACCTAGTGTGGAATGGCATCTTAGCATGCGGCTTGGCGGATCACACCCTCCCAGACACAAGCCAGCCTTTCAGTAGCTAAGCAGCTTTTCTCTGTCTCATCAGTTGACTGATAGCGACAGAGATAGGGGCCAACAACATGTGGAACAATGAGATGGGGCGCATCCTCCTTCCACGCATCCACACAGCCCGTGACAATCCCAAATGGAGTGTGCCTCTGATGACCACCTCCTCCACCCAGGAGTAATAAGGTTCACTGAGCCAGAACCTCTGTGAGAAGCTATTGGGTGCGAGGCGAGGGTAGGGCATCCATCCATGTCTCCACCATACAACAGGCCCCCACAAACTAGCTTCGGGGGACAGCAGCAAGTGTTAAATTACACGGGCAGGGGGTCATTCCAGATGAGGCGACAGTTAGCTGGTGTGCCCCATTGCTCTTGTTCTCCAGCCGTGTAGACCCATTTGCTGTTTTGAAGCAGAGCAAAGCCGCTCTATGTTTATGTTAATTATAGAAAAACATGGTGTAGTGGTGGTGGCTAACAGCCATGGTTATGTCCCATTTGCCAGATGTTGGCATGTGCAAAATAACTATAATTGTGATATTGCTGACAATGATTTGTGTTGATTGTCGTTGAGTACAAATTGCAGATGGTGACATTTAACTACACTAGTACAGTATACACTGTATTACACATATATTATTTTCTTAAATGCATGAACACCATTAGTAAATGATTACTAAACCATTAGTTAATTGTACATTATTTCTTAGTTAATGCTTATTACTGCATTAACTAATGTTAATTAATAAATGTACCCTTATTGTAAAGTGTTACCAACGTTTGAGTTCATATACTGTGTATGAGGGATATGACACATTTGATACAAAAAAAACAATTGTAGAGCTTGATGTTTCTGTACCAGGCCAGTTTTTAAGCATAATGTGGACAGAAGATCAATCGGTAATGGACACCCAGCTAGCAACAGAATAAAAAATAAAAAAAATGACAAGCACATCAAATATAATGGGTGAAAGGTAACGCACTATACTTTAATGGGCTCTGATGATACCACTTAGACACTTCATTTTTGGCCATCAAATGTACAAAAACACCAACTATTTTGTGAAGAGCTCTGGGTAAAGGAGAGCGAAGGACAATTATCCACTAGCTCCTTGACAGAGGCATTCATTTACAAAACATGAGGCTTGTGAATGACAGCAAAACAGATGCTAGCCACGGACACTGTTACACACTGTCATTAAAAACTATGAAAAAATACACAAGGCAAAGCAATTTCAACTGTAGTTTCAAGCGAGGTAAATCATATTTTACACAACAGAAGTCAATCTTTTTTATTTTTTACTAGATGTCATAGTACTGCATGATATATTGTATTATTTATATATACATTCCGGCACATAGACGTCATGTAGCAAAGGTTAGCGCTCAGTATGGATTACATTACTATGTGACTTGACAGGGGAATGTAAGCAGAGATGTTAGAACACTAGGACTCGGGTTGCACAGGTCATCGTAGCCCCAAGTGCTATTTCTATGTTTCATCTCCAGGACTAAGATGAACAAGCACACACCCCTTTCTCAGGTGCCCTGGTTTAGAAGCGAGTCAGTGTGTACAACTGTCTCTCTTTGTGTCAGAACAAGAGGGGGGTCAGGTGTAGTGACACGTGTGCTGTGTAACAATGGGGACGTGGGCTGCTGTGGTTGTCTGTAAATGGTGTAGAAGGGGTTATTGTGTTACAGTTGAGTCATGAAGCACACACTGAAATATTACAGCTATTTCTATTGAGCATACCCGGTTCTTATGCCTGAGGGTGCCCAGTTGTTAAATTGTAAATTGCAGAACAACCAAAAAACTAAAACATTTGTTTCAAACCTCCTGTGCTTAAAGGCCCTGGACACCCAAATCCACAATAACCTTCTAACTATGTAATTTAGGGTCTTATATACATACTAGTACGCATCTAAATAGTATTAGACATTAGTTTCAATCCATGTCTGAAATATTAATACCGCCCACCACCGACAGAGAGACCTCGACATGTGGTGGAAACATGGACAGCGTGACAGAGACGCGAGGCCGTCCACCGGCTGCCGCGCCCCGACGGTGCCTAGCAAGGCTCCCGGGGGGAAGGAGGCGGCTCCTGGCCATGTGACAAGACGCGCCCTGAGGCGGTGCGGCTCGGTTTGTCCGGATGGGCAAAGCGTTTTGTTACTCACCATTCAGTGACCAAGTCAAATGAATTGTTTTGAGGATTCTGCCTCACACCCACATGTTCTTGGCAAAGTCTCAACAGCAAAATTAGCAGCTTTTTTGATCTAGGTTTTCGAATAGTTATGTTAGTTAGTAAAAAAAAATTCACTCCGATTTTTGTGGATGCTTAATGAGACACTATGATATCATCAACTATGATATCATTTTTCAGCATTTTTATTATTTCAAGCCATGTGTCCAGGGCCTTTAAGTGACAGAACAGGATAGATATATTTGTGTCTGCAACACACAAACCTAAGAACAACTATTGGATAGTGTTGAGTATTTTGAAGGCAGCACAAATTAGATAACAATGCCTTCTTGTGATGAAAGACCTAATGAGATACAACGGGGGTAGCCAATGCCTTCTGAAGGAGATATTAATCTACAATTTGGAAGGAATCTGCATCGGCCCATTTATCTTCACTGAAGAAAGACCTCGTGCCAAAACGGAAGTGCAATCCTTGTGACTTGGCTAAATGGTGCACTCTGGTGAATAAAGCATACCTTTGGGAGCAGCGGGGGATTGAATGATTGAGGAAGTGCCTGCCTTTTTTGTCTCCTTTTTTGGGTCGGTAATGAGGCCAGAGACTCAAAGAGCTGGCAGCCCCACTATTCAGTGGGGTTGGTGCTGCAGACACCCTTTGAAGGCTGCTGATGTGTGGGGAGCATTCCCGAGGCCACTGGGGTGAGAGCTGGCAGATCCCATGTCCTTCC
>OMKN01011615.1:1796-18296 GCA_900302345.1 Melanonus zugmayeri | reverse complement strand
GTGTGTGTGTGTGTGTGTGTGTGTGTGTGTGTGTGTGTGTGTGTGTGTGTGTGTGTGTGTGTGTGTGTGTGTGTGTGTGTGTGTGTGTGTGTGTGTGTGTGTGTGTGTGTGTGTGTGTGTGTGTGTGTGCGCGCTAGTATTGATATGCTACTGCACCCCAACGTCCCCTGAGATGCCTTGAATATCAAAGGTAGATCAAGAATTCATCGAGATGGAGGCCATCATGGTGGAGAGGCACAGATTTACCTAACCAAGGACCATGCACTTAGAAATGCAGTCTTCTTTTAACCTGTCACCTTTTCACAGTTTACATAGTTTTCATTAAAAATGATTCTATTTAGAGACAAAAGCATAGGGGATATTATCAAATTCACTTGAAGTGAAAATGAGGAAGTCCATATAAGCCTCGTCCTTTTTATGAGTCACAAACGGATGACGCCAACATTTCTGTTGTTTTAGGCCTTAGGCCATTGTTAGTCTGACTGGTCTTCTGTTTGTACATGGGTGTGCTGTATGCCCTTTGCTTCTACTGGGACATAGTGCTATAATATTGTCCAGATAATGAGATTGACTGATTTGTTTGTACTTCATCTTTCTAAAATGATATAGGCCTCTTTTGTAATTATAGTGCTCCATAATAGCATTTGGAAATGTCAATTTGTGCAACATTTGAAAACTGCGTGTTTGAGCAAGCAAATCCTTCCCAGGATCAACAACAGCTATCTATTCCCTGAAGTAAAAGACTGCTAGGGCCAGCAAAATTTCAGGAAACTCGAGTTACGAAACGCAGTAATTTTTGCTTCAGAATAACACGCGCACCGGCACCTCTAACACACTTTCTCATGAACCTCTAACACCCCCCACGCGTGCGTGTGTGTTAACTACACATGCACGCCTGAGCGTGCGTGCATGTGTGGCGAGTGGCTAACACACGCACGCGTGCGCATGCACATGCATGCATGTACGCGCACGCACGCACACACATGTTGCCAAAATGGCCATTGTTTCAGTGGAATAAGAAAAAGCCAAGGAATTACATCTTAGTTTCACCAGTTTCTAGTTCTACTCCTTATATTGTGCTCTACCGCAGACTGACCGTGCAAGTGTTTAACTCTACATGGTTTAAGGCACTTCCAGTGTTTTATTTATGTTTGGGTCTTTTTTAATTGGGCAACACTTCCGAGTCAAACCATATGGCCACTTGAGTCTATAAGCACCCAAATCCCCAGTCAATTATTTTAACCTCACATTCACCAACGAATAGAATATGTAAAACGACTCCTGTGAGAACAACATTTACAGAGGTCTGTTCATTTCTGCCAGACTTGAGCCAAGAAGGAGTACCTGTAGTATTTCAATATTTGCAAAATTCAATATTTGTCACATCGCGCTGGGATAACCCTGTTTGTGCTTCAAGTTACTTCACACATAAACACAAAAGGAACCTCAACTTGTAGAGTGGAAAACAACTCTGTTGTTAGCCGTTTTACCGGCAGTCTTTCATCTCTGGCACTTTTGCATTGGGTATTCTGTGCAACGTTTGTATACAAAATGAACCTAAATATGACCTCCTTTTAAAAACAAAACAAAACAACAAAACAAAACATTTTGCTTGGCGTGCCACAATATGGCACACGTCTCACCATCCCATGTGTTGTGATGATGTGTCTGTTCGAGTGCTCTGCTATTCATGCTTCTGCAGATGCAGTGCATACAAGTCGGCCTTTTTCCTTGTAGGTTGGGAGGTAAGTGGGGCGAATACACAGTGTTCTGAAATGTAATCTGGTTAGCGCCGCTGCCCTCACAGCAAGGTCCTGGGTTCAGCCCAACAGGGGTGGGCTTTGTGTGGATGTTGTGTTATGTTATGCTCCTGGCATTCATGTGGGTTTCCTACCACACCAAAAAAGACGTGCATGTTGGTTTAACTCTGCCAGCGAAAGGCTCTGGACCTAAGCTCCCAGGAGTGGGCTCTCCACAGTGTCTGCTTGAGATGGGTTAGAAGCACGGGACAAATTTCCCCCAAGGGGAACGATAATTACCTTCTCATTGCTTCGAATGTAATCACAGGGGCTGGTGCCTTCTCATCCCTTGGTTCTTTTTTAAATAAGTAGCATTAGCAGTAGCACTGTGGACCATTTGCAACCAAGAAAGAGTGGATTGATTGGTTGAAATATTCCACACAAGGAAATAAAAGCTTGGATTACCTTTCCTGCATCGTCTTGAGATTATAAAAAAAAAGATTAATTGCAGATTTTTCCCAATAGCATCCGTACAGAAGCACTTTGCTCTTCTCCTGTAACTAGGTCACGGCTGAATTATGTCAAGACATTTCTAAATTGATTTGAGATTTCATAAATTGCTTTTGACCTGATGCCAGTTTCCTGCCACAGTTAACCCACCCGTCCCCACCCCTATTGCTGTGCCTCAGTTTATTAGGATCTAGAATATTTTACTTTAACCATAGGCTAATGTTTTTTTATGATTGTTTGTTTACCAGTTACTACCAGTTGTGTGTTTTTTCCATTTGCAGTTGTCTTTCATTCTTGGCAGATTGTTTAGGTGGTCTTTTAGCTTGACTGGTTTCCAAACCACAATCCCCTCAGCAAAATCACGATACTTGACATTAATAGCGATGGCAAGCCGTTTTGTTAGAAGATAAAGTTATCATACATTTGCAGCATGTTGAACATGTCGGATACCTCTAGAGGTTAACCATGACATATTTTTGATAAATAGGTTGTTAATCATAGTAGGACATTAGTTTTATTCACTGGACAATCATGAACACAAAACAGTTGATAGTGTAATGATATTGTAGTGATGTTGGTATAGAGACCAAGTAGGTTGATCCATTCAGTGCTTTTTCACTCGCCTAGAGCAGCCTTATAACATGGGGATAGCTTAGCTTTACTCTAACAATGCCCTTAAGACCAGGGAAAGTCAACATTAATGTATTACAAAAGCCTAAAGTCCCTGATGATGATGATGATGACGATAATAATGTCATTCATGATATTGATATTATACCATAACATTTATGGTATTTATGGCATCTGCTACCCTGTCCTGGACCCCTTCATCTCAGAAACTTAACAATACACCTAATACAATGAATAGCCTAATATATTGTTTGGCCGATAACCTTATCTTTTATCGTAGATAGAGTGAAGTAGGCAGTCCCTGTTGACCATGGCAAAGGAAAATATTAACTGATAATGGAAAAACGCAAACAGTTCTTAAGTCTGGCTTCAAATAGCTTCAGACCCGAAGCTCACGTGTGTTGCCAGGTTGAGGACACTGAACACGAGCGCAAGATTAAGACTCCAAGATTTACCCGTGTTTTAGCACGGCTGTGTTCATGGAGCTTTTTTGAAAGAGGACAAGGCTTTTTAGGTCGGGTAGAATCTATTGCATTCTCAGTTGATCCAGTTAATTTGCTTGCTTCCATGCTGTGTTTGTGTGCCAATTTGTTTCATATCTGGCAACCCGGGGTGCTCAAGGAATAGTAAACACAGACCAAAACAAAAACAGACATGGACATTTCAAAGGAGAACATACTGGCTGTAGCATTGTTGTCAGAGAAGCCAGTATTTCAATTTAGCAGGTTTCCTTAATCTCTGATGACCTATCATGGTCATTTTATGTTTTAGTACAGTAATTATTTTTTACATATAGCACCTTTTAATGTTAACAACCGCAAATGAAAGAAAAAAGATGATTTTCAAGAAATTGTTGCTCTATCTCCCCCTCTAAATATTTGATGTCAAATAAGCTGCCAGCTGCCTTATGTACAGTATCAGGTGACTAGTATACAATACACACACACACATACACACACACACACACACACTCCTTACACTTTGCTTACACATATACACAAAACCCACGTGTGCGCTACTGAGCATGATGGTGTATGGAGAGCGAGACGGAGGCCAGCACTGCGACAGCTGTGTTTATCTTCCAGGGTGCATGAGGGTCAGCCCGTGTCTGTGCTCTCCTTGATTAGACCACAGGTCAACCACTCCCCCACAGCCAAACCTACCACTCGCCATGACTCGAGCCTACCTTATCTGATGGCCCTCCCTTCGAACTCACACACACATGCACGCGCGCACACACACGCATGTATTTTTGGTCACATGGACAATTGATGGACAGATAATGATAATGCATTATCTCTTCTGTTTGGCAAGGTTCCACTAATGAGCAACATTCAATTGTGTGATGCACTTCCTCTTTCCTGGAGTGTGGTTGAACATTTACATTATTATCAACTTTGTATTGGAAAAGCAAAATGCATTTTTGGAGATCAGAAAACTGACCCCAACACAGTCGCTATCTAAGCCTCATGCAATGCGTCGCAGGACAGTGGTTCCAAGGACTACAGACCGGTGGCTTTGACCTCCCACATCATGAAGACCCTTGAGAGACTGGTCTGGCCCATGGTCAAACTCCTGGACCCCCTCCAGTTTGCCTACCAGCCCCGACTCGGCGTTGAGGACGCCATCATCTACCTGCTCAACCGCGCCTATGCCCACCTGGATAAACCGGCGAGCACTGTGAGGGTCATGTTCTTTGACTTCTCCAGTGCTTTTGACACCATCAGGCCGGTTCTACTGGGGGAGAAGCTGACAGCGATGCAGGTGGACGCCCCCATAGTATCCTGGATTGTGGACTACTTGACTGGCAGGCCACAGTATGTAAGCCTACAGCACTGTGTGTCAGACAGAGTGGTCAGCAACACTGGGGCGCCGCAGGGGACAGTCTTCTCTCCCTTCCTCTTCACCATCTACTCCACTGACTTCACCTACTGGACGGAGTCCTGCCACCTCCAGAAGTTCTCTGATGACTCTGCCATAGTGGGATGTATCAGCAAAGGTGATGAGGCTGAGTACAGAGCTGTGGTGGACAACGTTGTCACTTGGTGTGAGCAAAACCATCTGCTGCTCAACGTGACAAAGACAAAGGAGCTGGTGGTGGACCTGAAAAGGACCAAGACACCGGTGACCCCTGTTTCCATCCAGGGGGCCAGCGTGGACATGGTAGAGGTCCTTCAACATATGCCAGACAATGCTGCGGATGTTCTACGTGTCTGTGATGGCCAGTGCCTTCCTGTTTGCTGTCGTGTGCTGGGGCAGCGGCTGAGGGCGGCGGGCGCTAACAGACTCATACAAACTGATCCGCCAGGCGAGTAACATTGTGGTGGTGGACCTGGGCTCTCTGACTGCAGTGTTGGAGAGGAGGATGCTCTCCAGCCTTTGTGCAATCATGGACAATGTCTCCCACCCACTTCACGACGTGCTGGCCAGTACCTTCAGTGCACGACTCCTGCAACTGAGACATCGACATGGCCGCAGGTAGGAATGACTTCCTGTGGCGATCAGTGGTGCACTGATCGCCACAGGAAGTCATTCCTACCATTCCTCCTACTCGGAGTCAATAGGCTTACTTCGCCTTACTCCACGTATTGTCATCTCCCCAATATTGTTATCTTATTGTATATTGTTATCTTATTGTATATTGTTATCCTATTTGTATATTGTATATTGTTATCTTATTTATTATTGTATTTCATTCATTTATAAAAGTCTTCTTGTGTTGTGTGTTGCAAGCAACTGCTGTGCAGCAATTTCCCCCCGGGGACAATAAAGTATTTCTGATTCTGACTGCAAAAATACTCCTACATTGTATGCAAACCTAGTATTATTCAACTGCTGCAGAGTTGCTTGGTGCGTTTCATTTTATGACATGCATATTTGAATCACAGCGGGTTCTGTAAAAGTGGAGTTTTTCTTTTCTTTGTACTATGTGAACAAAACATTTATGTACAGTAGGGGTTGCACAACTTCTGATATTTTCAAGTCGACTAGTCGATCAATAAAGTTGACTAGTCGTTGACTAGTCGTTGATGACGTCATCACATACACACGCACTCAAAAAACACAGAATGGGCTCCAAAAATGACCACATCGCGCCACATCGTACGTGCTCTGTCCGCACTGAATCTGTTAAATATGCAATTCTGTTGCCATGAACTAAACTCTGAACTAACTTTCACTCGCGGCCTGTCAGGACATTCAATAGAAAACAAAGCAATCATACATACTGTATGTACAGTATGTATGCATTTTATATACATTGAATGTATATTGCATTGTATACATTAAACTCTTAACCATATGCACGCATGCTACTTCCTACATGTGAGGCATTCAGTAAAACAGGCTTTTTAAATTAATGTAATGATCCCTGGTGATGTAATACAGAAGGAATTCTGTTCCCTGCTGATATGTAGTCTACTGTAAACACCCTGTGGATTAGATAAATATAACAGATGTTTAAAACATGTAGAACACGGGCATTACTGTCGACAGAAAACATCTGGCTCAAACTCATTGTGTGTGTGTGTGTGTGTGTTTGAAATACTCGAAAAAACAGGGTGTCTTCTTTTCTTGTCTTGACTCCTCACCGGCCACCACCTGTAAACTCAAGCCCTGTCCACCATCTTGTCCACCTGTGCAGGTAGCCAACCAGACGATCCACACAGACAGACCCGACCTGCCTGTGTGCTTTCAGCTCACGGTGCTGTCATGGCTGCCGTGCATCTACATGTGGGCGGTCGCCCCCATCTACCTCGTCTACCTCCAGCGGAACAACAAAGGCTACATTATGATGTCCATCATGAACAGATTCAAGACGGTAAGGAGGGGGGTGGAGTTATCGGCTGCATTCCACAATAATCTCCCTCCGCTTGCTTGAACCTTTTTCCCACTTCCTGCATCACTCCTAGACTGGTTTTACGTTAATGTGTTTATTCAGGAGATGTGTGTGTATTGCGACCTCAAAGGCCAAACTTCCTCTCGCATACCTCTGGCCAATGTTTACATGGCTCACAATGTATCCAGGCCTGCAGCAGCTGCTCTGAAAACTAAACATTTTTTTTGGTTTGCCGGTAATAAAGAAAACTAGCCAACGCAGTATGAAAAAAAGGTCTATCTCTCTGATCTACCTAATGGTGTCTTTAAGGTGCTGTAGGTAAGATTTAGGAGCTATCATTTGAGTGTAATTTGTTAGAAACAGTGACAGATGGCCATAGCCAACCGTCAGCTATTTAGTGAGTGAAATGCTCTGTGAGAATATCCGTTTCGAGTTGACTGCACCTGCCCCGGTATGAGCCAATTTAGATTTTAGACCACTCCCGGCTCATTTCTGACCAGTCAGGGCATCTGTTCCCTGATTGGTTTGGGGACTCTATCTTGCCTGTCAATCACAGGTGCGTGAAATGCAACACTTGTATATTTTGAAAATCTTGCTCTCTCCTGCACTTTCCTTCTCTCCCTCTCATTACAATGCTCAAATCTTACAGCACCTTTTTAGATGTATTTTGTTGACTTCAACAATGTGTCTCTCTGTTTCTGCTCAGGCGTTTGGTTTTGCATTGTGGTTGGTGAGCTGGTCGGACCTCTTCTACACTTTCCATGAGCTGAGACAGGGTGTGACCCAGCCCCCCATCTACTTCGTCACCCCACTGGTGGTCGGCATGACGATGGTGAGAACAGTGCTGGGAAAAAGGGGAACTTGTGCCGCAGAAACCATAAAGGCATATTCTCACATGCCTACACGGGAACGTTACCGCTTTTCAACCGGCTTTGTATCATTCAAATCTGGGTAGTATATGCAAATGAACAATGTTTACCTTTCCTCCATGTTGCCCGCACCCAGATCTCCCCGCTACTTTTGTCCGCCGGATGACACGAATCTAAGATTCTACATCTGCCCTGAGTTGCACCCCAGAGACCCAGAGAGCATCGGCAACAAATGCAGCCGTTTTTCACACTATACCCCTAACACGGAAAAGCGGCAAAGTTCCCCTTTAAATTATGTTGATTATTGCAGTTTTCAAATGCAGTGAACCGCAAGGTGAGGCGAGAATGTCTGTGAGTGTGGTTGTGCTTATGCAAACTCATTGCTACGTCATTTCGTTATGTTCCGTTATTATAGCCGTAGCCATATTTGACTGCTACTGTACTGTACAGTGAAATTATCCAGGAAAAATCCTGGAAGTAAACTGAAATTTGCGTTTGCATATTTGTAGCATGACCCAAAGAATGACTAGAATCGTACTGTTTTAACGGAGCAAAGCACACGGAGTGCAACTGTAGCGGGGCTGTGTTTTTCTGCTTTGCTTCATATAGGACTCAAGTCTATTTTGGATGCAAAAATTAAAAACCATTATATCGCGTCTGTCCCGACATGGGCCTGTGTGCTTTGGGGATGTAAGGAAAGTGAAATACAGTACTATAGTCTGGGCAGTGAACAGCAAAGTTCAAATGAAGGCAAACACACCGCATCAATGATGAGCCTTCAACCCAACTCAACGTCCCCTCTGTCCAGAGGTTAGACGTGCCTTGTCCCCTGCCTTCCAGTGAACCCCGACACCTGTTCAATATGTGAATGACTGCTGACAATACAACTGACCCCAAACCTGTTTACATCAGTAGACACCTTTTTGTCTCATTACTTATTCACACTTTGAAACATTACGCCACGAGACACTAGGACTACCCCTGCTGTCCACATTCGCCTGGGACATTTTATGGTGGTCCTGGACTACAGATGGTCCCTGATTGTTGGTGATCAGAGTCTTCACCATTTGTTTTTGCTCATCCCACACACACACACACACGCATCCACTAGTTGCTAAGAGATCATGTTGCGTTGTCCATATGCTTTTCCCACCAGGCTTGTCGGATTTTCACATTTGAAATGCGCAGCAGAAAGATGTTCTGCTAACACTGAGGAAGGGCAAATCTAGAAAGTGCGTATGCCTTTCAAAAGCAAGCAAGCGACCGATGGCCTTGACGTTGGAATTGAATCATCCGATAACATCAGGATGACCACATGGGAGCATCATGTGACAACGGGGATAGTGTGACTAATAACTAATAACGACGATGTCATTAAAGTAATGTGCTCCATCTCACCACAGGTCTCCCAAGTCTGTGCATGGCACGCATAAGCTACCATCGAAAATTAAAGAAAATACACTGAAATTGCACTCATGAGTTATAGAGAGGAGCATTGGGCTCCGCACCAGGGTAAAGTGAACTTCATGCATCACTGTTAATGTCATTTTCAGCATGCGTGCATTGCCAGATCTTTCTTCATGCTGACATTTACACTGTTTTGTTTAAATACCATGCTGTGTATCATTGTGGTAATAACTTTCTCAATCTAATGAATCTCTCCACTCTGGATCGCCAAATTAATATCGAATATGAAACTGCAAAAGTGCTTCTCGTTATGGAGGGTTAAATGTGACTATATTAAAACAATTTTTTAATTACAATTAAAAGGGGAAATATTTTAATCATTCATTAATTAATTAAAATGGGAAATATAATTTACTTAATTGTTTATTTCCACATGTATTGAATTATTTTCACATTTAATGATTTATTTCACGGGTGCTGGTCTGTGTGCACTATGAAATGTGAATCTGTCAACATCGTCTATCAAAGCCTGTGGGCACACACTGTAGTACCCTGTGCTCAATGGCTCCGTGTTTCTTGGGTCAGTGGATCAACGTCTCAATGCAAGTGTAACCGAGGCCTTTTGTTTTGTCATAGGATCAAACCTCATAACTCCAGAGGCACTCGCTAGCATACTTTCATAGCACACACGGTATCCGTTCCTGGAGCAGAACTCCACACTTGAATAATGTAAAAGATTGACCCAGTCAGACTCGCCGTGGCCGAGGGTTACCTCACTTGGCCCGTTTTTGCTAGCCTCGTGAGACCATCCTGATATTCATGTTTGCGCTTCACAATGAATATCAGTCTGGCCTTGGCTGGGCAGTAATTGATTTCCAAATATGGCCACGGCCGTACATTGTTCAAAAACCTCCAGCCAATCAGAGTGATGCTCGTGCTCTCTCCGCTCTTGCCAAATCCGGATGGAAATAAAGCAAAAACATATTTTAATCTGAGAAAATACGTTCAGATTTCTGTAAATCTTTTAACAGCGTTAGTCAGTCTATTTAGGATAAAACTATTTTGATTGCTCCGTAGATTGCTACACTTTTCTCGGGCGCCGCCGTTGTTTTTTTTTTAAATCGGCAGACTGTGGCGCTCCTTGTTCGTCATGAACTGAAACTCCCTCCCCCAAGCGCTGATTGGTTGCAACATTTTTACATTTTTGGAAAAGTCTTTCAACGGGATCGAGGCCAGACCGATCTGCGAGATCGGGATGGTCTCATGAGGTTCTGCTTTTGGGCCTAATCCCGCTCATTCTCCCCCCCCTTCCCTCTCTCCCTCCCGCTGTGGGCAGCTCCTGGTGACGTTCCTGATCCAGTTTGAGAGGCTGCGCGGCATGCAGTCCTCGGGGGTGCTCTTCATATTCTGGTTCCTGTCGCTGCTGTGTGCCATCGTGCCTTTCCGCTCCAAGATCCTGCAGGCCTCCAGCCAGGTGAGGCCCAGCAGCCGTTGGTATCACATACTTCAAAGTGATCCACTCACCTTTCAATTCAAATCAATTCAATTAAAAAATCTTTATTCATCCCCGAGGGGTGATTCCCCTCGGGGATGAAGCAGGCATAGCAAAAGTACACAAAAACAATATAAGACAAGACATGATAGTGTCCATGCGACAGAGACAGTACAGTACACAGCAGGGACCATACATGACACTGGCAGTGACAAGTAGCAGATATCAAATGCAGTAATAATAATACAATATAGTTGCACGCAACCATAACAGGGTCCTACATGGTATGGCGAGCTTGGGCAAATGCATACGTCATAGTAGACGGCGTTTGATTTTGTGCCGTGTCTCACAATTCGTTTGGTTGAGGTGAGATTCGAACCATGGACCTCCTGCACATCAGGCACATGCTCTACATGCAGGTATCTGATTGGGGCAGATCAGACTATATGGTGAGAAGGAGGATTCTTCCATACTTGGAGGAAATGGTGAGCTTGTCAAGTATGGTAAAATGGCATTTGTATGCCATAAAATCAGGTTTACCGGAAGTAAACATCATCAAAATCATTACCAACCATGTTTCTTAAGTAAATAGTGGCAAAATGGACTTTTGAAAAAATTAGTGTACTCTTAAGGTCCAGCCAGCATTGGCGAGAGGCTGTGGTTAAGATAGGCAAACTTCAAATGACTGCATCCACTTTGTTTTTTGAGATAGAGACATTAAATGGCATGCTTATACTATGGAATCTCCTCTTTTTAGGAATCTTAGTCCGCTGAGCCTACGTCATTGTGCTGCAAAGTTATAACCGTTTAAATGCCGCAAATATGCATATATTTTACATTAAATGATATATCTCCGCGTCTTTAATTTGATTGCTGTGATTGTAAAACCATTTATTCCCTCACCTGGCAGTGTGTGCCAAGTTTCAACCACTGATTATAGCGCCACCTATGGGCGAATTTGGTCCATCCTTAGCATCCCCTACTCATTGTACAAGCTTTACAAGCATGCCAATTTATACAACTTTTATACAACTGGCTCATGCAGTTTTTGAGATATGGCCGAATTTGTCAGGAAAGAAAATAAATAATAATAATACTACCGAATACAATAGGGTTCCTACGGATTTCGTAGGACGGCTTGTATGAAGCTACAGTGCACAACACAAGCTGGGTACTCGACTACACAAGAAAACCACCTCACTGCTGGGCACACCAACGGGGAGACGGAGAGGGAGGACTATATTTTAGGCATATACTGGGGTTAACGTCATTTGAATACCATCAGATGTGTGATGCCAGTTATTCATACATGCATTTGTATTTCTACAGCTAGTTTTGGTCGCTAGTATACTGTTCAAAATGGTTGTCAGACAGACAGACAAGCAGCCATGGTCCCATCTCGGCCGAAGCTAATCCACAATCATGTGCTTCCATAATATTGGATGTTACTGCTAATTATCTCCCAAAATATGAAACGTGTGCAGAAAATGCACCATGGCAGCCATCGCTCTAGATTTATGTTTTGTGTTTGTTTTTTTTCAACTTGTGTGTGTGTGTGTGTGTCGTGCACGCGCCTGTGTGTGTGTTTCAGAGCGAGGTTACGGAGAAGCTGCGCTTCACCACCTTTTACTTCTACTTCAGCCTGGTGCTGTTGGAGCTCATCCTGAGCTGCTTCAACGAGAAGCCGCCGCTCTTCTCCACCGTCGTCACCGACCCCGTGAGTTACCCTAAACACACACTCCAGCAGCCTGTGTGTGTGTGTGTGCGTGTGTGCGTTTCAGTGCATGTGTGTGCACTGAAAGTGCTGGTTAAGCGTTGTGAAATTTAACCCGGGTAACTATGGGACAGCCAATTGACCTCATTAACGTTCGAGTAAACTCAAGCCCAACACGTGCCTACACACGCACATGCACGCACGCACACACAGCTTAGAGTTGAAGGTAGTTTGTCTGTGTCCTCGTACGACCCATTACTTCCTCCTCTCTCTCTCCCCAGAATCCCTGCCCGGAATCCACTGCAGGTTTTCTCTCCACAATAACCTTCTGGTGGGTCACTAGGTATGTACTGTACACACACACACTCACTCAGTCACTCACAGACAGACACTACTGGTTACAGGTCCTGAAAATACTTCTAATGGTGTTCTTCAGTGTATTGCCCACTTGCCCCCAATGTCAAACCAAACACCATGTCAACAAATGGGTTGTTGGCAGTCCTGTTTCTTTCAACTCAACACAACATTGCAAAAATCTGACCATTATTATCGGCCTCTGACATAGAACGTACTATCCACGCCTTCATTTTTTTCCCCGTCTCAATTACTGCAATGCCCTCTTCACTTGCTGAAGACCTGCCCTGGCACGTCTTCAGCTTGTACAAAATGCAGCAGCTAGGCTATTAACTAGGACTGGCCGTAGATCTCACATCACTCCTATTATTTTAGCCTCGCTACATTGGCTGCCAGTAAAGTTCAGGATCGATCGGTTTTACAATTATTTTAATTACTTTTAAGGCGCGACATGGCTTAGCTCCTGCCTACATTTCTGAGCTACTAAGCCCTTGCACCGCCGAGCGGTCACTTAGGTCATCCAAACAAAACCTGTTGGCTATACCGCGTGCCAAACTAAAAACCAAAGGTGACTGTGCTTTTGCTGTTCTGGCATCCAGACTCTGGAACAATCTCCCCTTCCCATCAGATCAGCTAAGTCTGTCGATTGCTTTAAAAAACAGTTAAAAACCCACTTTTTTAGGATGGCCTTTCTTTAATTTCATGGGTGTGCTCTGTGAAATTTTTTGTGAGCAGGTACAGTCTCACAACCAGGGTGAGTATGCACAGGTATGCCCGGGGCGGTTTCGAAAGTCTTTATTCACAACACAAGTGACACCGTGCCAAAACAAGGTTTCACTTTCACCGCCATCAAAAGAATGCTGAACAACAATCGCATTAATCAAAGGTTTGCCGTGGCATCGAGGACCTACTTTTCTTAGTGCAGCTATACCCGTGTTCAGTAACATATCTGTTAGGTGGTTTCCTACGTGCATTGATATGCATGTTCTATGTTGACAGTCTCCAGTAAAGATAGCAGTGCGCTATACTGAAACTCCGGGTCTGTCTTTAATTTCATTATGTAGTTGTCACAAACACAACAAATTGGCGACGAGTCCGAACCGAGACGTGAACGAAAGTCACCGGCTGCACTGACAGTAGAGAGATGACGAGCTCGGAGGAGAGGAGAAAAGTGAACCTGCATGGTGTGCGTGAACTTGCACAACTAGCAAGCTGACTGTCAACACCAAAGTGAGATAAAGTGAACGTAATGTGAACATGTAATATGTCGGGAAAATAGACGAATTTGACAGTGCAAATGAAGACTGGGAGACGTATATTGAATGGATTGAGATGTACTGTACTGCAAATGATGTGGAGGATAGTAAGAAAGTCCCCACACTGGGAGCTAAAACGCATCATCTGCTACGAAACGTATTAGCTCCCACAAAGCCTGCCACACGGACGTTTGATAACATTGTGGGCACATTGAAGAATCACCTGAGCCCAAAACCCCTTGTGATAGCAGAGAGATTTAGTCTTCACAATAGGAACCAGTCGAAAGATGAAAGCATCTATATATAGCTGAGTTACGCAAACTTACTCAGTTCTGTGAATTTGGAGGAGGACTCTCTGATGCATTGCGTGGCAGACTGATATGTGGCATGCATTGCCAAAGCGCACAGAAAAGGCTACTGTCAGAAAAAGATCTCACGCTGGAAAAGGCATTGGCTATCACGGTGCCCATGGAGACAGCAGCCAGGGACGCTTTGGAGCTACAGAAAAAGGGTGTAGACAGTTGTATGCATAAAATGTAAATGACTGATGGTAAAAGACATAAGTGTTACAGATGTGGCAAAACCTCACATGATGTCAATGACTGCTGGTTTAAGGACAAGAACGGCAGAAGGTGTAACAGACCAGGGCACATAGTGAGAGTGTGCAGACAAAAGTCTGACAGCAAAAACACACAGAGAAATCACACCAGGATAAAAACACCAAGCGCAAAGCTAAATATGTGCACAATGTCACTCAAAGTAAAAGCGGATCAGAATCAGAGTCTGGTGCAGGCTTGGTATTACACAGCTTAAGGGAGCAAGACAGAAAAATAATTTGGATCACACCAGATGTGTCTGGAGTAAAGATGGAGCTAGACACAGGATCAGCTTTATCTGTCATTTCGGAAGCTGACTACAAACAGCTGTTATCTAAGCTGCTGTTATTAAATACCTCAGTGAAACTCAAGTCCTACACAGGCGAAAAGGTGTTTCCTAAAGGCAAATTGAAAGTAAAAGTGACATACAGAGGAAAACACAGCAGTTGAAGCTGTATGTTTTGAAAAATGGAGGGCCACTTTTCAGAGTGACCCCCTGGTGAATGGTTAAGGAAGATCCAACTGGACTGGCATGACATTAAAGCTCTGATTGTGCCACCAGCAGGTAACTGCAGCCCACCCAATGCTACACAGAGACTGTCGCAGCTACTCGGTGCTAATGAAGAGGTGTTAGCAGAGGGTATCGGTACACTAAAAGGGATAAAGGCAAAAAGCCTTTATAAAGCCCGTCCAGTGCCGTATGCGCTGGGCCCAAAGGTGGATGCTGAACTACAGAGCTTGGTGGCATCTGGAATCCTGTCAAGGGTTGAATGGAGTGATTGGGCCATGCCCATTGTTCCTGTGAGCAAGAAAGGAAGGCCCAAAGCCGTTTGTATATGCAGGGACTTCAAAGTGAGCATCAACCCTGTGATACGAACTGTGAAGTACCCACTGCCACGAATAGAAGACATCTTTGCATCATTGGCAGGGGGGGAAAGTTCTCAAAATCGATCTAGCACATGCCTACCTACAAATGGAGATTGAGGAGTCAAGTAGAAAGTTCCTCACAATCAACACTCAGAAAGGACTATTTCAATACAACAGACTTGTCTTCAGGGTTGCATCGGCTCCAGCGATCTGGCAGAGGGCGATGGATCAGGTCCTTCAAGATGTCCCCGGTACACAATGTTATCTCGATGACATCATTGTGTCAGGGGAAGTTCAGAACAAACAGTTCAGCCATTTGCCAACTAAGGCTGCAAGAGACTTTGAGATTGGACAGGAAATCCTAGCACGTGACTACAGAGATCCTAGCACACGACTACAGAGAAGACAAGTGGACCCCTGGTAGGATAACCACAAGAACCGGACCACTGATGTACACAGTGGATGTTGGAGGACGTACCTGGAGACTTTATGTGATTCTGGATGCACAGCCAAAGAACAACAACACCTCGCCATATCCAGATGTACTCCCCAGTGACGATCACACCACTAACATCAACATGATACCTGCAGCAGAGACCCTTGTCCCTGATGAGACTCCTGCTGCCCCTGATGTTACTTTGCAGGTCCAGAGGCGTTATCCTGACAGGCAGAGCGCCCCCTAAGAGACTGGACTTGTAATGTACATACACTTTACATGTATTGTTGTGGACTGTTGAGACACATACAGTATGTATGTATATATATATATATATATATATATGTATTTTGTATTTGGAAATTGGTATTTTGTTATGCATATAGTTTTATGATGCATTTGTCTAAAAGGGGAGGAGTGTAGTGTATGGACCTACTTTTCTTAGTGCAGCTATACCCCTCTGTGTTCAGTAACATATCTGTTAGGTGGTTGCCTACTACGCACATTGATATGTATGTTCTATGTTGAGACTCAGGGATTAACCGCCCCGCCCCCCTTGTTTGCAACCCGATACCAAGCCTTGCCTCCTTCACCTCCACAAATGTATTTTCTTTGTATGTGCTTTGTGTCTGTTTTAATTTTTCTGTATCTTTGCTGATGTAAAGCACTTTGTAACAAGTCATGTCAATTTTATTTGTATAGCCCTTAATCACAGTTAGGATTTACAAACTAAATATTTATGACACCCCCCTAACCCTAGCCCCCCAGAGGGCAAGGAAATACTCCCATTGT